>ML778177.1:156046-166794 GCA_009831015.1 Picea engelmannii | reverse complement strand
AATGTCCAACCCTTCCAGCGACAGGTTCGTGAGGACCTTCAACAAACCAAGCAGTGCGACGGTTCCAACAAGGCAAGCAACTCACCAAGATTCAGATTCAGCAATTGCTTTCCCCTCTTCCCCGAGAACTCAACACAATGGAGACCATTGCTTCTTAAGGAGGGAGGATTGATCCAGGTGGATATCGGTGGCCGCCCACTTTCTCCAACTGGCCCAAAACAATTTTCTGACAATTTTGGTAATTTACTAGTTTTAGCAGTTTTTTCGGGTCCTGAACTTCCGGGGCCATTTTGAGGCCCTAAACGATGTTTTTTTGGGTATGTTTCTCTCACAAAATAACATTTATGATGCTATTTTTTATTGAGCGTTGTATTTCTCGGATAGATCTTTCCAACGAGCTATCATACACCTAAAACAGAGATTGTATGCAAAAGTTACGACCCCGGGAAGTTGATGCACCAACTTACCCAAACGGGGCCCACATGACTTTTGACGGTTCATCTCCTAGGGTTAGGTTTTTGGATGTCTAGGACTTTTGGCATTCCCTCTTATTTTAAAAGGGCCTTCAGAGCCTCATTGTAATTATCTTCTTGCGAATGCGAGTAGCCATCACATCTCTTCTCAGAGATAAGCTACCACCATTCTAGCGAGTCTTTCACTCTGTATTTTTTTCAGTCTCTATACATTTCTTTTATTAATAGAAATCATGTATTACTGTATGTTTGTGTTTATGGTTGCATATCTGATACATTTCTGTTATATTATTAAATATCTACAATATCTCTGTGCATTTCTTTATTATATCTCCGCTCTCATTTCGTGCCGAAAATAATCCAGATCATAAGCACAAGAACAACACTTAGAGTGCTCTGATATGGAATCGAACCAAGCGAGTGAGAAAGTTCATTTTGGTGGAGGAAATTGCATTTCAAAGTTCATAAATCAACGACAAATAATAATCGTGGGAATCAGGAGTTCAGAACATTGTCAAAGTTATTTTTAAAATATATGAACCCCTGAAATCTGAAATCAACAGGAGCCGTCCAATCCAGTAGGACATGTGGCACTAGATCTGAACCACGGAGAAAGTCATTTCGAGAAAACTAAAGTGAAGAATGCACAGATTTCTCAAGTCCTAAAATGCCGAAGTCCTAAAATGTCGAAGTACTGAAATGCTGATATCCATTCGGGCCATCTGATACAAAGGGATGCATGGCATCTGATCCAAGAGATCACGATTTCACAACTTAGAGGTTTTAGCGTGGTGCACGATGCAAGTTCGCGAAATCACAAAGCACTTGGGAATTGGGCCCATGATCAAAGATCAGGGTCACATGGAAATCAGGGCCATAAATAAAGGTAAACGCCTATTAAGCAGCGGGCGGCTGAGGCTATTCGAGGATATGATCATGGCTGTCAGATTCAAAGTAGTTTCGACCGTCGATCTGGATGGGTCATTTCACGGGAACGAGTATCAGGATATTTGGAATCAAGTCGAGTGAAGATTCCTGAAATGTGAAATCCAAAAATTTCACATAGGATCCCCAGTTCATGGCCCAAGGTCGCATGGAGCGATGGAGAGGATCTGTGCTAAAGGCCAAGAGTGCTCGTATTATTCATAGAAGAAGATATGCGTGGTCTCTAGGCATCAGGATTAACTTGAAGGAGTCGTGAGCACTGCCTGGAGAATTCATGGGTGTCAAGCCTCATTTGGATCCCGATAAAAGTAGTTAATGGAAATGGGGAAGGTGGTTGAAACCTCATTTCACCGCATAAATGGAAAGTATGGAAGAGTTGGCCGTGGAGGCATATTGTCATCCCAAAGTTCCTCTATCAACGGATGTCCCTGCAAAGCCCATATTGATTTGAGATTGCCTCCGATAGAAGAATGCAAACGCAGACTGAAATAATAACATGCAGACACAAAGCTTTGATTGTAATAGCCAGGTCACACTCCTAGTGGTAACGAATTGTTCTGAGTATAAATAACTAGTTTTGATATTTTTTTATGGTCGACGGTTGAGCTAAGATCCTGTATTGTACAGTTTTAATGAAGCCTCTGGTTTTCTGGTTATGTGTTGTAATTTGAGACTTCTTGTTTAATGATAGTCAACCTTCTTTTCCATATATTTTACCTCTGATACTGAAAGGCTTGGGCATGGATGGACCAGTCGAGTTGTTGTAACCATATTGTGATGTATGTTTGATTGCAGTATTGTTATAACGTTTTCAATTTCTTGAAGTTTTGGATCCAAGAGGATCTTGTATTTGAAGCCTTTCCTCCTTAGGTTGTTGGAAGACTCGATGTCCATAGCAAACCTTGACATTTTCTCCTCAAGTTCTTCCACGTTCTCACCCTTACTACAACTTATTGACTGAAGTTAGATCAAGACCTCATCTACGTGCACATAAAAACCCAGTTTTCTGATTTAAAGCGATATTATCCCGAGTCAGCATCCATTCGACCCCCCCCTTAAATTTATTCATTGTGACATACAAAATGATGGGTATTGGGCTTACCTCCTCTGCAATCAGGAGGTGAATTCTAGTGCTAACATTTTTGGCGCTGTTGTCGGGGACCGAATTGAAGACATTTCCCTGGGATAGAACGACAAATAAATTCTGATTCTGAAGGTGCATCAGAGATCAGTACCATTGAAGATTGCAACTTGCACCTGGTGACTTCATTGTTTCTGTCTTGGCTCCTAAAAGCAGACACACAAGGTTCACTCCGCAACCGCCTCTAGCGACACCTGAAGCTGACCCAGCGAAAATTATCAAAAAAGGAAAGACCTCTCAAGAAGGTACCTCAACTGTTGTACCAGGCAATTCTAGTAATTTACATGATTCTTCTTTAAAAACTCCATTAACCTCTTCTAGTTCTCCTATTCTACTAGTTGTTGGAGTTTCAAGGATTTTAAATTTTGGGAGTTTTCCTATTGATTTCTCCCCTCCTAGCCTTGGAATACAAGGAGAAATATTTGACACCCCATTTCTCCCCTGAAGTTGTGAAGTGGAAGGAGAGATATTTGACCTTAGAAGACTTTCCTAATCTAGAATTTACTACTCATCCTCCTGTTAGAGTTGTTGCAGTTACAGAAGGGGAAACCTCTGTCAACTCTAGCCCCTCATCTTTATCTCCTAACACTCAGCCTTTTCCTTTTTATCCCAGAAGCACAACCCCGGTCTCACCTGCCCAAACTCCATCTCCTCTTGGTTCTCCTCCAGTTCACGTCCAAATGGCAGGCACTAATCGTCCTAGGAACATGATGGCTGAGATATTGGCTGCTAGATACACCCCTCTTATTTTACCTTAGCCTATGAATGATCTCCCAAACACAAAATATCTTAATTACATGCCCCAGTTCACAAGGGAGGGAGACGTGATTGCAGAAGAGAACCTTTAATCCTTATATAGATTTGCAAAGATTCAGGACATCGAAAATGAATATGTGTGGATGAGAGTTTTTGTACAGATCCTTGATGGTGACACCAGGGATTGGTTTAAGGACTTGCCTCCTACATCTGTTGATGGGATTGTTGCTCTGGATGATTCATTCTTAAGACATTAGGGGAATAAAAAAGATCTCCTTTATTATATTACAGAATTCGGGGCACTTAAGAGAGAAGAAGGGGAATCTATTTTAGAATTCTCGAAGAGATTTAATAAGATGTATAAAAAGATTCCTTCTGAAGTTAAACCTACAGAAACCTCTGCCAAGATGACTTATGCTAGTGCTTTCAACCTTGATTTTTGCCTCCTGTTGAGAGAAAGGAGAGCTACCTCCTTGGCTCATATGCAAGATTGCATCCCTTGAAGTAGAATCCAATATATTGGTAGCTGACAAACTTAGGGGTAAATATGATAGAGGCAGAGGAAAAAATAGGTATGAAATTCCGAATTCTAGTTCCTCTGCTGCCCCCCCTCAAACAAATGAAATGACTAAGATACTAAGATCACTTTCTGCTAGAATGAAAAATATTGAATTAGAAGGAAAAAAGGGCTATAGGAATTCCCAAAATATTGAGAATAGGGGTAGTTTCAAAATAACAACTAATGCCCCTCAAATCATACAAAGAGATCAAAGAAACAGAGATAGAGATGATCAGAAAATTCAAGCTCCTCTCCAAAATAACCTGGTTACAAACGAAGAAGGAGAGGAAGAAAAGCTTGACCTTGAAATTCATTGTCTTGGGGACACTTGCTCTTTTTTTCATTTAACCCAAGATGCATATGAAGAGTCTCTCATGGATAGTCAATTAAATGAGTTGAGCAAAGGGGAAAAGGCCAACAACAACCCAAACAAATACAACCTTAGGTCCAAGAATAAAGAAGGAAATCCTGTTGTTCTTGATCAACCTACTAGAGCGGAGAAGCCTGATAAATATGTGGCAGACAACAACAAAGAAAAGGAGGTACAAAAACCCCCACCAATGGTCAAAGGTCTCATCCCAAAAGTGAAGGAAATTCTAAAGCCCCCTCCCCTTTTCAATTTTGACCATGAAATTCAAAAACTTAGAATCTATGTACCCATTTCCGAGCTGGTCAAGCATGAATATTTCAAAAAGAGCCTCTTTAAACTATTGCAGTCTAAACCTACGTCTCATTCCATAGACTCAATCAATTTGCAAGATGAAAAACCAGCTGTCATATTAGGACCTTTGGTAGAAGATAGAGATGATTCCTCCCCTCCCTTCTACACTTAATTGAACATCCATGATAAGGTGTTGCATAACTTCTTTATGGATTCAGGGGAATCTCACAATATTATGCCTAATATTTTCATGGATGAAATCAGGTTGGAAGTTACAAAAACCTACCATGACCTGTATTCTTTCAACTCCAGGAAGGTGAAGTGCCTTGGGGTTATCAAAGACCTGGCCATGTATCTGTTCTAGCTTCCAATGAAGAGCGTAGTCATGGATATCATAGTGGATGATGTTCCTCCTAAGTTTGGGATGCTCCTATCTAGATATTGGATAAAGAGACTAAGGGGAACCTTGCAGATGGACCTTTCGTACGCCACCATTACTGTGTTCAGGGGTGAACAAAGGAGACTTTACAAGGAAGAGAAGCTCGTGTACATCATCAGTGATGAATAAAACCCCACCAACCATCCTATTTTTTCTTGTGACACTGATTTGGGATCCAACATATTGCAGCTCACTGATGCTCCTGAAAATCCTCTTGGAATCAGAAAGAAACCCATTACTTTTTGTGAAATTCCTCCCCCAAATACCTCTATTTGGGAGATGTTATTTGATAGAGCCTCTTATAAATAAGGTGTTGGTGCTTGAGTGGTCTTTGTTTCACCTTGCCAAGAAGAATTACCTTTGTCCTACACACTAGAATTTGAAACTACCAACAATGTGGTAGAGTATGAGGCTCTTGTTTTGGGTTTAAGGGCTGCAAACGACATGGGAATTGAAGAGCTAGCGATATTTGGGGATGTAGAACTAATTGTTCATCAGATAAAAAATAATTATCAAGCTAAGCACCCAAGGTTAAGGGCCTATAGAAATGAAGTGTGGGATGTAATTGCAAATTTCTTCTTAGCTTTCAACATTTCATTTCTTCCAAGAGAGGATAATACCATGGCTGATTCTTTGGCTGTCTCAACAAGCATTTCAGAGTCCCACTCCCACCTAAACTCAGGTATGATGTTGAGGTGAAATATAGGCCCTTTGTACTTGAAAATATCAAGAATTGGAAGGTATTTGAGGATGATCTTGAGATCAAAAAATTTCTTGAGTCTGTTTATGAGTTCTCTGCATTACACATTGATCATGATTCTGAAAGTAACCCTCATGCTGATGTATTTTTAAATAAAATTTCTAATCACCATATTGTTCAGCTGCCTAACAACCACATTCCAAAGGGCCTAGTTCCTTTAGAAAGATTGTTCGATGGGAACAATGTGGCAGTAATGTTTAAAGGTTCAACATATAATGTTGATGTATCTGAGTGTAATATTGGTACAAAGAAGGACCCAAAATTTGTCAAATTGTCAAGCAGTCTGTCAAGAGAACAAAGAGATGAATACGCTGAGATGTTAAAAGAATTTTCTGATGTGTTTGCATGAACATATGAAGATCTCAGAACATACGACACAAGTGTCATTGAGCACAAGATCCCATTAAAGGAAGATTCTAAGCCATTTAGGCAGAAGTTGAGACAAATAAATCGTATGCTACTACCCATTATGGAGAAAGAGGTAAAAAATATTTTAGATGCCCAGATTATCATTCCTTTGAGGTATTCTGAATGGATGGCCAACTTGGTCCCAGTGAGAAAGAAGAACGGAGAAATCAGACTTTGTGTCAATTTCAAGAACCTGAATAGATTCTCTAAGAAGGACAATTACCCCTTGCCAAAGATGGAGCACATATTACAGAGGGCAACAAGTGCATCTAGGATGTCCATGATTGATGGATTCTCTGGCTACAATAAGATCTCTGTCTTTCCTGAAGATAGAGAGAAGACGACCTTCACCACTCCTTGGGGTATGTTCATGTATTCCAAGATGCCCTTTGGTCTGATGAATGCAAGGGAACCCTTTCAACAAGCCATCGACATAGTGTTTATTGGAGACAAGGACAAGTTTGTAGTCATCTATTTGGATGAAATACTAGTGTTCTCATAATTTGCTAAAGAAAATTATGGTCATTTGAAAAAGGTCTATTTGAAATGTAGAAAATTTGGTCTCTCTTTAATATCCAAAAAAGTCATTGTTTTCCATGAAAGAGGGGAAACTGTAGAAATTTCAATACCAATTAAGTATTTCCCAGATTCTCCTGATCTAACAATTATTTGTCGCTTGTTAAATACATAATAACTTATACTAATATTCTTGCGGAATTTAAACCATGATCGACAATGCAATATCAAGAACAAGAATCAATCAAACATAACACAGATGTTTTATTGGGAAAGCATAAAGTTAAAAACCCCACTATCATATATTATGTATATCATGGATCATGAAACAATCTCATACAAAAATCTAATCCAAGAGCTCTCAGTACAATAACAATCGTCTCACTATGTCATACAAAAATCAACAAATACATGTGCCAATTCTCTACCTCCAGACAACGTGCCTCCTCTGCACAATACCTGCAATGGATGATTGAATCCTCTACGCTAGACTACACATGCTCATGGGCATATCCACTGTGTGTGTTATTGCATGAGTTCACTTCACTCAAATCACAACTGATAGCCAAACTGTCCCTTTCACCTATTATCTCAATTGAGTCTCCATTGGATCTGACATGCATGTAGTTAACAGTGGTAAATCTTCAGTTGCATGTGAGATCACTGATTGAGAATTAGTTAATAATTAATTCACTAAACTCTCACTAGTTCAAGTTTAGTTACAACTAGTACAACTAAGCTTAACTCATTTAACTGAGTTAAACTAATTTACAACTCACATAACTACACTTATAATTGAGATAATAGATTAATATTTATTGTCCAATTTGTTTAAGGGAAAAATAAATTAGACACACATTTCTTATTGACTTTTCAACACTCCCTCTCAACAAGAAAGAGATTATCCTTCACCCCAATCCTGTCTCTATGGTATTCGAATTTTCTCCTGGTGAGCGCCTTCGTCAAAATGTTTGCATCCTAATCTTCCGTAGGAATGTACTGAAGCAACATGATCTTCCACTGCACACAATCTCTGAGATGATGATACCCGATATCTATATGCTTAGATATATCATGAAACACATGATTAATCGAGAGTTTAATGCACTCTAATTATCACAATAAATCATTGTCGGATCTAAATGAGAACCAAACAAACCAACCAAGATCTTTCTCATTTAGATAGCCTCACATGAAGATTGAATTGCTTCCATGTATTCCTCTTCCACTAAACTGAGTGCCATGGATCTTTGTTTCTGTTGTACCAAGAAACAACTATAGATTCGATACTAAAGATCCCCCCTGATGTGCTCTTTCTATCCGTTGGGTTTCCCAACCAATCTGCATCCATGAAGCCATGCAAATTCACCTCATCCTTTTGTCTGTACCATAAGCCATACTTAGATGTGCCCCTCAGGTATCTCAGGACATGCTTACCTACCTTACAAAATATCTTGGTATGCTTAACCATTGCTTCACTCAGCTGGTTAACCACATAACAAATGTCCGGTCTCGTGTTCACTAAATGCATTAGCGAACCCACTAGTTGTCGATAGACAGTAGCATCCACTACCTCTCCAAAAGAAACATCCTCTTTCCTCCAGTTTCCTGGAAGAGGAGTATCCATGGGTTTGCATCCCTCCATGTGAAACTTACTCAGTATTTCCCTTGAATACTTGCCTTGAGACACAAAACATTCACCATCTCCCTGCCATATTTCCAATCCAAGGAAATAGTGAAGAAGGCCCAAATCCTTCATCTTGAACTCCTTTGCAAGGTCCTCCTTGCATGAGTGTATCAACTGCTCATCACCAATCAATATTAAATCATCAACATAAAGAAAAATGATTAAAAACTTACCCTCCACCACAATTTGGTATAGGTTTGCATCCACTTCACTTTTGGTGAAGCCCAGTCTGGTGAAATAGTTGCCTATCTGAGTGTACCAAGCACGGGGTGCTTGCTTCAGCCCATACAATGCTCTCTTGAGTCTGCACACATGTGGCTCCCTGTCAATGGTCTCAAAACCTTCTAGATGCTCAATGTACACTTCTTCCTCAATGATCCCGTTGATGAACGTAGTTTTTACATCCATCTGATGAATGCGCCAACCCATCTGCGTTGAGAGTGCAAAGATGGATCTTATGGAAGAGTACCTTGCAAAAGGTTCAAAGGTCTCATCATAATCTACCCCCTCGATCTACGAGAATCCCTAGGCCACAAACCTAGCCTTGTATTTCTCAACACTCCCATCAAAAACTTGCTTTACCTTGTAAATCCATCTCGAACCTACCACTGATTTGTCAATCGGTCTTGGGACAATTTTCCATGCACTGTTTTTGAAAATGGAGTCATACTCCTCCACCATAGCATCAACCCAAGTGGGATCTTGCACTGCTTTCTGAAAGGAAGATGGTTTAGTCACAATACATTATCCAGTAAATTGATTAGGAGATTTTCTTTGTCTGCACTATGAAGTAGGGACTCCTACATTATGTGTAGCATCTAGTCTCAATCTATCAGCTTCCGTGGTTCGCTTTCTTCGATTTTTGATGGATGGATCTACTTGAGTGGCTTCCTAAACTCCATGAATATTCTCATGTGGCTGATCCACATCTTGAGACTCATCTTTGGGAACCAACAATTCCTCTTCTGCATGCAAGTCTAGCTCCCTCTCAAGTGACAACCGCATGGATTTCCCCTCATTTAATTTTGTATCCCATCGCATAACAGTCATCGAACTGTTAGGAAAATACACACAATAATTATGGGGTGTTTCTATGTACCCCACAAATATCCCAACTTCAGCAGTCGGTTCCAGCTTCTTCATGGCATCCTTGGTCACATGCACATAAACAGATGAGCCAAAAATATTAAAATGAGAAACATCAGGTTTCTTACCAGTGAAATCTTCTTCAGGTGTACTCATGCCAAGTACTCTACGAGGACAACAGTTTTGCACATAAACCGCATTATTGCATGCTTCCGCCCACAAATGCATTGGTAGGCCCTAATCATGCAACATCGCTCGTGATGCACCCATGATCATTTTGTTCTTCCTCTCTGCGACCCCATTTTGCTATGGGTTATGAGGCACTATGATTTCTCTTCAAATTCCTTCTTTTCTGCAGAAGTCTTTGAATTCGTTATAGATGTATTCTCCACCATTATCACTCCTTAGAGCCTTCACTTTCTTCCCCAACTCTTTTTCCACCAATGCTTTAAACTCACAGAACTTTGAGAATGTTTGATCCTTCTTTTTCATGAAGAAGATCTATCATTTACGAGAAAAGTCATCAACAAAAATAACATAATACCTATGTTTTGCTGTTGAAGAAACCAAGAATGGTCCACACACGTCTGTGTGAATTCTCTCCAGGATCACTGAAGCATGGTTCTCCTTTTCATGAAAGGTGGACTTTACATACTTCCCCATGGTGCAACCCTTGCATTGATCTAACTGAGCAAGTTTTCCCATTAGAAGCCCAGTAGATATTTGCTGCAAGATCTTCAAGGCTCCATGAGGAAGATGGTCCAATCGCCTGTGCCATAATTCTCCCTCGTCCTGTCTCACCACTTTTTCTGCCTTGCCCATCATGGTAGCGCAACCATCTACCTCCAACATGTAGATATTCTTAACTCGAATCCATATCTTCTTGACTTGACCCATTGCTTTATGTCGTAGGAAAGATTTTTCATCATTGAAAACAACATCATAGCCTCTGTCCTCCAACATTGCGACTGAGACCAGGTTTTTCTTTAGACCTGGAACATGCATAAATTTTTTCAATTGAAATGGTTTACCTGAATCTCTCTGAAAGGTAATGGTACCAATGCCAGTTGCACTATATCGTCCATCGTCGCCCATCTCAATATGCATTTTGAGATCTTTCTCCTCTAAGTCATTGAAAGACTCTCTATCTCCCGTCATGTGGAAGGAAGTGCCACTATCCAAATACCACACCGATCCCGATGCACTTGATGCCATGCATACGATCAAAGAGAAGTCAAGTTCAAATTGCGAGACAAGGGCCTCACCAGTTGCAACTCCAACAACCTTCTTATTCTTCCTCTTCTGTGGACAATTAGT
>ML778177.1:69147-90973 GCA_009831015.1 Picea engelmannii | reverse complement strand
GTGTCTTTTATGCAATTAATCTAGGTTTCACTACTTGGAACCTCTCAGAAATGGAGTTATAGCAAAAATGGCATACCTTGTTTAATTCTTTCTTATTCTAGAGAGAGAACTTGTAGAGCATGCCCCACATGGAATATTTTTTGTATGGATCTTAAAATTGTACATAGAATACTATAGACTATACTCTAACCAATAAGTTTGGATTTGTTATGAAGAAGTTATGACGTTTTTACTTAAAACACTTGTTTTAGACTATTTTGAGGACTATCCACAAACCCTATTTTCCACGGAGTGTAACTCCAAAAATAAAATGACCAACAATCTGAAATGTTTATTACAACTACTTGGATATGTTTCCTCAACAACCTATAGATTTCGTAGTCTGAATCATTCTAGAAAAAGAATTATTGCGAAAATGGTGAGATGACCTGAAAATAACATACCTTAGAAAGCATCATCAAAATAATTTATCCTCCCTTGAATTTCAACCTTCTTTACTTCACCTTCCCTCATAAAGTCGCCTTAGATATCCTTTAGTTACCTCAGTCACTTGTAGATATTCAATATGCTCAAGTGTGATTAAAATGAGAGACTCTTGCCTCTTATTTATACTTTTATGTAGCTTCCTCAAGGGGTTACCTTCTAACCACTTTCCTTATTTTAGGACTAACCCACTTCTAACCACTTGTCCACTTGGTAATTTATCCATTAAATTTATTATTTAAATAATTTATTTTGTATCCACTTTGACTTATAGTACACTCATCACTTCATTTTATTATTTAAATAATTTCTTCTTTGCAACCACTTTGACTACTTTGACCTTTTGGGGCTTCTAGATGACTCATGAGGGTTGTCCAACTTCACATGGCCATAAATCTCTAACCGCAAGGAGTTATGTGACATTCCAAATACCACTGGAAATGCATGACATGTACTATCCATCTAGAATAGTATTACCTTAAAATATATTAAAACTCATACCATTATACATCAAACAAACTTGGGTCCATTACCCAAACCTTTGTGCTATCGGAATTTACTACCAAACGTTTTTCAAGGTTTGACATAAATGAAAACCAACCAAAATAATCAACACCTTGGTGTAATTTGATACTTCTATAGTAATGGACATTCAATTGAAATATGTCCCATTTATTACATATCTCGTAATACCCCCGTTCCGGTAATGGATTCAATGCCCTAGTTGCCAAATATTACGCAAATGCTGAAGATTCATCCTTGTGATAACCTTCAGTACTACACTTAGTAAACCATACTTTCTCTTGTTTCTCCTTTCCTTCTGTAAGTTCTTCCAGTTGAATTTTCAAAGCAACGAACTGCGTCCGAGCTTGCGCCATCCCTCCACTATCTCCTACAAGGGATGATTCCAATTTCATTGCAATTTTTAGCACCTTGGGTTGCAATGCAACCTTCTTTTGAATCAATGGCCTGAGAATGTGTGGTAGAAGTCCTGCAATAAACCATTCCTAATGTTGTTGATTTGGAATATGGAATGTTAATGGTTTGGTTGTCATTGATGTCAAACCTTGAAGAAGCCTCTATTGTGTGGTTTTGGTACCCGAAGTTGAATGAGGAATATTGACATGATGGATAGAGTAAATGTAGGAAAGACACTTATATATGGATATTACGCATTATGCTATTTCCGGTTATATGTGGAATGCCACGTAGTTCCTCACGGTTAGGGAGATATGTCCTTGAGAATTTTGTAAGCCCCGAAGAATGGTCAGGAAGCCCCTAGTTAGTTACAAGTCCTGGATGAAAGGGTGAAGTTGTTGTAACAAGAAAACTCTAGAAGACCTATTTTAAGAAGAGGAGTTACCTATCACAAGTATAAATACACCTCAAGGAGTCATTCACAAATACACTCACACTTATTCATTGATTATCTATCTTGTGAATTAGTGATCTTTTGCTAATGTTGTGACAAAAAAAATTCTGAGGTAGAAAAGGAGGGTCAAAGGTGAAAGTCTCGGGGTTGCATGAAACCCTAGTTTCTAAGGTATCCACGATTTGCAGGTTAGTAGGGTGCAGATATACGTGAGTTGTAGTGGAGGAAAACACGAATATCCATGATTTGTCGAAGAGAAAGTCGCGTATAAGTGAAAAGATAATGAATGTTTTAGTAGATGTTGGTACCAGGTCCCTAAAGGTCTAAAGGAATTCTATAGGTCAACATCTCATAGTTTCAGGTCAACTACAAAGGTATTGTTATGGTTTTATACTTGTTTTGATGGTTACTTCTTGTCATGGTATGGTGTATGCTTGAGGCATACTTGGTATGGTTGGTTTGGTATTTGGATATGATATATATTGGTTGCTTGGCTGATTGAGGAGCACTCTTATATTGGTTTAGTGCATGACATGATTCACATAGTTCATATCCTTGAGTTGATTATACATGGTTGAGACATATCCATGTTGTATGCTGGCATATGCATGAGAGACATGCATTATTTCTTTGAGACATTACATTGATGATATGGTACATATTTGCATATGGTTGATAGTATGGTACAATTTACACATGGTTTATTCAATAGTTCATGATCCACTATTTCCCTCTTAATGTATCTTTTGGTTCATGATTGATGCATGAGATAGTATGTATGTTGGTATATAATTGATGCATGGTATGGTACAAGTGTTAGTTGATTAATGAAAATATATAGGTTGATGAGACAACGACAGTGATAGAGACATAGATAATGGTAGAGACATAGTGGTAGTGACAGTGGCAGTGACAGTGGAAGTGTTTGTGATAGCGACAATTAGTATACATTTATATTACAGGGCCATTTGATGGAGCAAGGATAGGTGGTTGTATCCACCATCTGATTGGAGCTGAAGAAATCAGGGGCTTGTAGCCTCCTTCTAGTTGGATCTAGAGAATTCAGGGAGTTGTAGATTCCTTCAGTTTTGAGCCTGAGAATAGGGGGTTGGATCCTTCTTCTAGTTGTAGCTGGAGAATAAGGAATTTGGTGCTTCCAATGAATGTATTATTTTGGTATATAAGAAAATGATTATGTGGTTTGCTCCCATTTGGGTTTCCACGTAAATTCTAGTGTATTGTACATCTATTGTGATGTGATGTTGTTTATGATTATACTTTTGATGATATATTGAATGCTAATGATAAAATGTTCAATATTGTTGAGGAATATATTGTGGTTAAAAGCACTAAAATTGATCATTACTAATTCACCCCCCCTCTCAATAATTCAACAATTGGTATCAGAGAAGGTCCTTCAAGAAGTATAACCACTAGAATGAGATCATGGATCTTGCTAGGATTGGGGTATCATAGTTTGATGGTGAGAACTATGCTTTATGGAGGAGAATAATGAAGACTTATATACAAGAACAAGGATTTGATGTTTGGCAATTAGTAGTAGATGGATACAAAGCGCACTCCCCCAACAGATAGAGATGAAAAGAAGATCGAAGAAAATTATTCAAGGGATAGAAACGCTATCGAGAATGGTGTGACTCAAGAAATACATACCAAGATTAAGCATTGTGATTCCATAAAATAAAAGTGGGACAAACTAAATATTACAGAAAGTTAAGGAAGCTAAACTTTAGATTTTTATAGCCAAGTTCAAACAATTGAAGATGAATGAAGATGAAAACATAACAACCTACTTTCTATGAGTTGATGAAATAGTAAAAATCATCAAAGGTTTGGGAGACGAGATAAAGTAATAGGTCGTTGTTAAAAAGGAATTAAGATCTCTACCAATGAGATTTTATTCAAAATTTTCAGCTCTAGAAGAAAGAGTGGACCTAGATACAATGACCATGGATGAGCTGCATGGGATAATCATAGCTTATGAGATGAAGAAAGAGAAAGACAATCTAGTCATGAAGGAAGCATCATTCAAGGCATCTGAGAAAATGAAGAAGAAATATAAAAAAAATCCAAAGTCAGATTGTAGCTGCATTGATGATTCAGAGGAAGATGAAGAGGTGGCTAACTTCATCAGAAGGATGAAAATAGGAACCAACAAATACAAAGGTATGCTTCCATTGAAATGTTTTAATTTTAATGGTGTTGTTCATTTTGCTAATAAATGTCCCTATAAGAAAAATAATGGTAATGAAGAAGATGATTCTAAAAAGAAAAAACAATTTGAAAAGGGTAGAAGAAACAAAAAGAAAAATTTCAAGAAAATTCTATGCACCAAGGAAGATAGTTCCTCATTAGATGAATATGAAATTAGTGACAGTGATATAGAAAGGGTACTATTCATGACAATAGAAGAATTCGATGAATAAGGCTTCGAAGAAGAATGTGAAGAGGAAAAATTCGATTACAAGGAAGAATTGATATGTTCCATAGAAGCTCTAAAGAAGGAAAAGAAGAAAAAAAAGTTACTCAAAGAAGAAATAATGAAGAAATAAGAATATCAAAACTCCAAATAAGTTGAGAATATGATCACAAAGCTAAAAATCTAGGTAGAAGAAGACAAGAAAATTAAGGAAGCACTTAGAGGGAAGTTAGAAGAAAGATACATGACCATTGAAGGCTTGGAAGCTGAGATAATCACTCTAAGAAAATATATTCAGAGGAAGGACATGCAATAAAACAACACCAGGATATTGGATAATATCATTAATAGTCAAAGACATTACTATGAAATATATAGATTATGATACAATCAGACGTAGACAAAGAAAGTTTCAAGGTCCAAAACAACAGAGAAAGAAGCAAAACCAAGAAGCTATGAAAAAGTCGTCAGAAGTGCCTCTGAGAAGGAAGAAGACATGAAGAATCAAGAGGAATATTATAGAGACATTGCACCACCTAGAATATCCAGAAGTTAGTATCAACAACAACCAACTATAGAAATACCTCAAAAAGAAGAAGGCTTCAGAAGAGCAACACCTTTCATAAGATCTTCCACTCCTCAATATCAAACTAGTTTTCTTGGTTCATGTTATTCATGTTATAATTTTGGGCACAAAGCCATGAATTGTAGAGCCAATACCAAGAACATAAGCATCAATGAGGGATATACAAGAAACCGTTATCCAAGAAGATCTCATGAAACCCAAAATACAAGATACAATATATTTGGATCATTAAGTGAAGAGGTAGAATGATACAAGTGCAACAACTTTGGACATATGGCTAAATATTGCAGACTTAATGTTCCTCCAAGGGAACCAAAGAAGAATATCAATAGTCATAAGTAAGAACTACAAAGGACATGGATAAGAAAGCATGATGAATTCAACACTGAAGAATGCAATCTTTCTGTGCAAGCTCAACACAAGAAACGTGGATGATATGTTGACAGTGGAAGATCAAAGCATATGAAATGTGATAAATATTGTTGGAAGCATGTCGAATTAGAAAAAAAGGCTATTTTGGGAAGAAAGGTAAGCAAGAGGAAAGATACAAATGGAAGGAAAATCAACACGCGCGCATGCATGGAATACCTAATGATGCCAGGGTTAGGCTTTTTTTAATACATTGTAATGGATGGTGAGCCGAAAATATAAATAAGTAGTACTTAGGAGGGACAGAGAGACAAATATATGTAGAGAGGAAGAATACTGCAAGAACCGTATGAATCATTAAGCTGATGAGCAAAGGAAGGAGTGAGCGACTCGATCCTGAGGGTTAGATTGCAGGCTCAGGAGCCTGGTGCAATCTAGTCATCCTCATAGGGATCGAGGAGATGAGGTGGATGAGGGAGAACTAAGATTGTAAACACGCGTGACATGATATCTTTCTAAACCATAATAAATTCCTGAGAGATAGATATTTGTGGACATAGACCATGAGGGGGTGAACCATGGTAACACTGTGTTGTGGGATTGAATGAATGTGTCTTTGTGTCTGATTAGTTGATGAATGTTGAATGCATGAAGTGATTAACTAGATCTATTATTTTACATGCATGCATAGAATAAATGTTATAATAGGATGTTAAATGAACTAAATAAAGGTTGTGATGTACAAGCAAAGATCTCGCTCAATATCAGGTTGCAAGCACTTGAGTATTGCAACCACCCATAGAGTTACCTTGAGTGAGACTTGTTGGCCCTCGACCAAGTTTTGAGGAATACTTGGTCATAGTTGACCGTTTGGTACTTCGACTACCTGTCGAAGACGAAGCGCATAGTGAAGTGGAGATTGCGGGATCTCGCCACCTTTTGTGGAACCTTTTTGGGTTTTTTGGGGAAAATTGTAACAGGAAAGGCATGTCAGCCATTGTTTAGGCCTTTTTCTATGTATAAATAGAGGTCTAGGCCATGTAAGAAGAGGCCTTGTCTAGTCGATGGCTTAGTGCATAAGTTGGATCTATGTGATCAGAAGTCTATGTGACTGTAAGAGCTCTGTGTGTGCTGAGTGCATAGAGTGTGAGAAGACTTAGTGCTTGGATCTACCTGGGGAAAGAGGATCTAGCGAGCTACGCAAATATCTTGTCTTGTGCAGGGCAAGGGTCATTGAAGCTTCGTGATGTAACTACTTGACCAAGATTATATAAAGAAGACTTTGTGGATGCAGCCCTAGGGTAGGGGTGAACCATGGTAACTCGGTGTACTGTGTTGATGTGTTTGTCTCTCTCTTACTAAGTGCTCTGATATGTTTAGATAGATTTATTTATTCTTTGTGCTTATGGGATATGAATGCATGCTATATGTGATACATAAGATGCTAAGTGCTTAATCTATTGAGTATAACCTGTTTATCATTGCTAAGTGCTAGATCTGAGTAATTACTGCAATGCTCTGTGCTTTCTGCGAAGTGTATTAATGAATGTATGTTAGGAAATAACTGATGCTAAGTGGACTGTAAGAAATATAATCACAGATCTGTGTCCCAACTAAGGTTGCATACACCTAAGTCCTGCTACCATCCCTGCCTCTACCTCAGGTGAGACTTCATCTGCTTCACAGGTGTTGCCGAAAGGGTCGGTAGTTAGGGATTTGTTGGTGCGCTCTTGAGCATTGAAACCTGGGTCTGCCCCTCTGCCAACAAATGGTTCCATTGCTAGGACCTGGAACTGTGATTGCTGGGAACTGAAGAAGAATAAGCTTTGTGCGTAGATCTGTTGCCCTAGTGCACAGTATTCTGTTTGACCTGTGAAGCTTTGTGATGAGAAAGAAAGGTTAGATCTGAACAAGAGAGGTTAGATCTGAAGAGAAAGAGGTTAGATATGCAAGAAAAAGGTAAGATATGTAAGCTTTGTGCTTTGATAAAGGTAAGAATAGTTAAAAGTCTTAGATTTGGAAGCTTTGTTCTCTGTAGAAGTAAGATAAGTGAATTTTTTGTTTTGTTTCTAAAGCATGGATCTAGGTATGTTTCATAGATTCTGTCCTAGCTTCAAAACTAGGGCATTAATAGATGAAAGAAAGTTTGATATGAATATATCTTATAAGTATAGTGATAGATATGTTATACCTATGCATAGAAATAATTTTGGGACTAACTAATGGATGCAGGATCCTAGAAAGAAATTTTTGCAGGCTAACTGTTATGATCCTATCACACAGTACATGAAAAGTTGGGGATCATTGAAGAGAAAAAGAGGATTAACTCTTTGTTACAATTGGAGAAGGCCCAAAAATCTTGCTAAGGAATGCCCTGGGTGAAGACCTAGTTGTCTTTGTTGTAAGGCTATGGACCATGAAGTATTGGATTTCCCTAGAATGATTGCTAGACTCGAAAAGATGAATATAGAGCAAGCAGGAGATCAAGAAACCAAGATTATAGCAGAAACCTAGAAAGAATAAAAAAATATATTTCTATAGATGAGAGATACCTTGAACGACCACTGACATGTTAGGCTATCATAAATATTCAAGAAGAAAGAACATATCGAAGTGAGAATAGGAGACTTTGACATTGACTGTGTTTTGGATGAAGAGACATAGGTGAACATTATGACAGAAGGAACCCGGAAAGATATAGGAAGACCTGACATGACCCCTTCATTAGGAGGAATAGTGTTATTCAGAGGAAAGTTAGTAAACCTATATGGAAAGCTCACTCAGATATCTATGAATGCTCATGGAGCTTCGACATAAGAATATTTTGAGATTGTTAAGTTCATGGAGGACAGTGCCCCATTTACTATGTTACTTGGTAAACCTTGGATTGAGAAAGACCAAGCCAGAAAACAGGAAGTAGAAAAGGACCTAGAACAATAGAGACAAGAGTTAAGAGACTTCTTGACTAGAAGGATCGCGGAGTTGATTGAAGAACGGGAGAATAGATCAAGGGTTCTTGACCCCAAAAACTTGGATGATGAAGTTGACAGAACGCTAGAAGAACCACAGAGGACCGAAAAATATGTTGGACAAGTAATACTCATGGATCTGAAGAAAGAATCCCAGCACTACGAAGTTACCATGCGAAGAGAAGAAAAGAATCAGAATGAAAAAATGATGGCTGAGACAAAGCTCACTGGGAAGAAGGCTAGAAAACTCATGAAGAAGAAAGAGAAGTTGGAGAAATTATAGAACATTCCAGAAGAAACCCCACAGAAGGAAAACATGCAGAATTTGAGCTTCGTCGAGATAACAGAACAATGACATATGTCACTTCACCATGTCGAAGTAATATATCCATTAGACGACGATATATCCATTCTGCTGATGGACCGAACGACTTGAAAGAAAGTTATGACTTGTTACATGATCATTAGACTACACCATAATAGACAGATCAAGAGTTAATGGACCCTTCTATCCATTGCAAGTAGTCCGTTACAGTTTTACTTACTCATCCCATCGTGCCATTCCCATAAAACACTTTTGCCAATTGAGATCTTGAGCTCACAGAATACCCGCATTATGAAATACCGACTACCCCACCTTTCTCTCTACTTGATTACGGTACCTTCATCCCATCGACAACCTGAAAAAGTGATCCTGAGCTTACATGTCCGACGAGATTAGCACAACAGAAGAATCAATGAGAGAAGTACTCGCTAGCTTAGGAACCGAAATAGTTATGTCGGAAAGAGGAATGTCCACCAGAGTCCAAGCCTCATCGTCAAGAGGGGTAGCAACTTCTCCATCCACTGCTTGAGCTGGACCATCCTGACAGACCGCCGAGAAATGTACTAAACATAGAGATGACATCGCGAACGCCAAGATGATCCCGATCATCTTTCCCTCTTACATACCTCCTCTGAAAGGTGAAATCAACCATGACAATGTGCCCCTAGATTACGACTATCCTATGATCACTGCGTACCTACCAAAGGGTGTGCACGTAGTTTGCACTAAGCAGACCAAGCTCGCAACATTGAAGTTTTGCGACTTCAACCTTGGTGACTGAAAAGCCTACAGTATGATTGCCCCGCACAAGTATCCGACGATGACAAAGGGGACGAATTCCAATATCGTCCCTCAACAATGGATGATGAACCTCACGCATTCCACCTTACTTAATGTAAGGAAGATTCCACACTTTGGCAGGCACCAGGAAGTGAACACTTGCGTAAAATTTCTACTCGCGATCTACCATTGAGGATATCTCTGGTTGAACCGTCATATAATGATTGATCTGACGTTGATCAATTAGATCACTGAGCTGACCATGCAGGGCCCTGACCCGCAAGACTATTACCCTAGAAAGACTGCAGATCATGCTCTTTCACAGATGATTAAAGAGGCCTATGGAAATGTTGAAAAAGGCACGCGAGGTTACAAGGTAAAATCTATTGACAGTGGCACAGTGCGCCTCACCTGTTAGATGATTGCAGGAAAGTTAGTCTGCAAGAACATACTGACACAAGTATATGGGTTTGTAGTTGATCTCGCAGGAAAATGCGTAGAAGGAGTCCAAATGAACTGGTCGAAGTACTTGGTGGATCAACTTGAATTGGATTGCAGAGAAGCACAAGACCAAGGATATGAGTTCCACTTCAGCTGGATTCTCATCCTGATCACCTTCATAGCATGGGAGATTCCAGAGGATATCATTTTTCCTGAAACCCTATCGTTTGAACCATTGGCTGCGAAGTTCAATACATTATGGTACATGACAAATATGAGCAGGCTATGGCAGTCGAATGCCCTCTTTCACAGATATTACATCTAGTTGAAGACTACACTACAAGCCACACCTCCCATTACTCTGAACACACTCCATAGATTCAGACCCTTAATGAAGTTCAACGCGGACCGCCACTTCATATACCTAACTCCACGCACTGATGAGCACCAAGAATAACTACAGTCCTATTATAAAATGACAGAAGAAGACCTTGAAGAGATCACCAAGGAATGGTCAGTGGACCTCCTCATTGCAGCAGATCCAGTGGATATTTCAGATATCAGCAGCCCAGAAGTTGCGCAGGACACACCTGGGCCCAGTAAGACACAACAGACAAAGAAGACAAAGGAGATGAAGAAAACTGAAGACTTTCAAGATGTGGATAGCCACTCTATAAGGACAACTTCCATCACACCAGATGAAGAAGGTAATGACAAAGACCTAGAAGAAGTTGAAAAACAACCAGAAGATGAAGTCGAAGTTCTAAAGAAAATAAAAGGATCACCCTCAAAGTCTTCCATTAAGAAGAAAGCCAAAGTGATTGTGACCAAGATGAAGACCACACTCAATCCAGATGACTTCAACTTTCTCCTCATGACTTTGAATGAAGCTATAGAAGAGATCACAGAAAAGCAGGAGGCTAAGAAAGAAATGATGTACAACATAATTGAAGCCGAGCTCCAAGGAGTACAATGATCCCTCCGGTCTAATCGCATAGTATCCACTGTGCCTATGCTAGAAGGAACACTCGAAGAAGGAGACGAGTTAGTTCAACTTCGCAGGATTGCCTACCTAGTTGAAGTATGACTTTGGAAAGAATAAGAAGTAACAGTGCAGGCCACCCAGGCCCTAAAGTATGCACATGAGGAAATCATAGAGTAATGCCAAGCTGCACAGCAAAAGAAGGAGGCCATACAAGAGAAGTTTGATAAAGAATGTGCAAAGATCGAAAAGGAGAAGGAGCAACTTCTCGTGAAGAAAATCGAGATCGAAGAAGCAATCAACAGAGAATTTATCTCTGTGACTGGCTTAGAACATAAGGCAGAAGAACCCATAGAATGCTAAGTAATGAAGCTTGCTGAAGTCATTCAGCTACTGCAACAATGAGTAGTATAACTAGATCTCCAAGCTCTACCGAGTACTCTGCAAGAAGAACATGACCAATGAGAAGTGAATGCTCGAAGTACAATAGAAAGGGTTAAGGCACTTACTGAAGAATGTAAGAAATTAAGTAGTAGAAGTGTGTAGATACATGAGAACCTATCCGAGAACCCTGAATTTCATAAATTGGAGTCATAGCTCTAGGAGGCAAAGTACCAAGCCGAGAAGTTACAGGAACAACTGAAGGCCATACCAACCATAGAGAAAATGAAGAGGTCCCACGAACAACGCGTCGTGCAACAACAGATACATTGATTCAGAGTAAGGTTATGGAAGTGACACAACAACTTCAACCTTTGCAGGATAGGGCATGTCAACTATTCCTAGAGATTGAGAGACAAGGGATAGACCTGGAATAGGCCATGAACACAACAGAGAAGTGCTTAGAAGGACCAGTTAGTAATGCACTCATTTAGGAGTTTGCCGATCAAGAAGTAGTAGCAAAGCAACAGGTCAAGGTAGCTCGAGCAAAGATCAAGGCCTTTGAGGCAGAGTTACCCAAAGAAAAGTGACTCGGGATGAGTCACAGGTGAGTGTTGGGGGCCTATTGGCCCTCGACCAAGTTTTGAGGAATACTTGGTCATAGTTGACCGTTTGGTACTTCGACTGCCTGTCGAAGACAGAGCACATAGCGAAGCGGAGATCGCGGGATATCGCCACCTTTTGTGGAACCTTTTTGGGTTTTTTTGGGAATATTGTAATGGGAAAGGGATGTCGGCCATTGTTTAGGCCTTTTTCTATGTATAAATAGAGGTCTAGGCCATGTAAGAAGAGGCCCTGTCTAGTCGATGGCTTAGTGCATAAGTTGGATCTATGTGATCAGAAGTTTGTGTGACTGTAAGAGCTCTGTGTGTGCTGTAATCCATGCATGCTGTAATAGTGCTGAGTATACAGAGTGTGAGAAGGCTTAGTGCTTGGATCTACCCGGGGAAAGAGGATCTAGAGAGCTGGGTAGATCTCTTGTATTGTGCAGGGTCAGGGTCATTGAAGCTCCATGCTGCAACTGCTTGACCAAGATAATATAAAGAATACTTTGTGGACGTAGCCCCATGGTGGGGGTGAACCATGGTAACTCGGTGTACTGTGCTGATGTGTTTGTCTCTCTCTTGCTAAGTGCTCTATGTTTAGATAGATTTATTTATGCTTTGTTCTTATGGGATATGAATGCATGCTATATGTGATACATAAGATGCTAAGTGCTTAATCTATTGAGTATAACCTATTTATCATTGCTAAGTGCTAGATCTGTGTAATTACTATGGTGCTCTATGCTTTCTGTGAAGTGTATTAATGAATGTATGTTAGGAAATAAATGATGCTAAGTGTGTTGTAAGCAAGATAATCATAGATCTATGTCCCAGCTAAGGTTGCAGACACCTGAGTCCTGCAACCACCCCTGCCTCTACCTCGAGTGAGACTTCATCTTCTTTGCAGGTGTTGCCGAAAGGGTCAGTAGTTAGGGCTTTGTTGGTGCGCTCTTGAGCGTTGAACTCTGGGTCTACCCCTATGCCAACAAGACTATGCGATGCACTCTGTGTACTGTGTTTCCTTCTGGGTGACCAGAGGGGTTGTGAAGATTCTTTAATGGATTTTGTTGGGAAGATTCTTGGTTGTGAACCAGGGTCAATATATAATGGTAAATGAATAGAAGGGAATGGGGGAAACCAACAAATGGTTTTGTTGTTGTCTGATTGGAAGGCAATGGGATTGAGCACATGATATCTGCGGAAGGCATGTCAAAAGAAGACTAGATTGGACGACAAGAAGGTGAGAGAATGCACAACTAGAAGGGGATGTTGAGACCGTAAAATCCCAAAAAGGTAGAGATCGAAAGACGACTGAAGACAAAGGAGCTAGAGGTTGCGCAGAAAGATAACAAAAACCTGAAGTTAACATCGCAAGTATCTGGACAAGTACATATTCACTAACTTGCATGAAGTATTTTTCTGTGATTTCCCACACATATTGCACAAGTGGATCAAAATATTGAAATACAACCATCCAACGAATCAGATTAGACAAATGGAGTGGAATCCCAAAGAAATCACGTATCTACAATGCGATGATAATAAATTCATGCACACGATAGATTTTTGGTTAGACAACATTATTGTTGGATTTATCACAGAGTTTGCAGTAGATACAACAAAAGTGTACATCGCAACTGAAAAAGAATTCTTGAAGGTACCTCGGGGCAGGTATCGTAGATCATTATATACGTCCATTAAGATATTTCTATATAACAAGTGTGTAATGACAATGGATTTAGGAAACTAAACTACCCTGCATGCATGGGGGAAGGGGGGAAGCACTGAAAGGAAAAGGAGAAATGAAAGGAGAAGGGGATAAATGAAAGAAGGAGGAGGCCTTGGACCCAATTAATATGGACGATGACCAGATCAAGAGGATCATGGCGACAATTGGAAAGATGTGTAATGGAGTACCCTACGAATACAAGGTGAACACCAAGAAGAGAGTCATAGTCGCGAGGGAAGGCTTGGAAAGTGATGAAGAGGAGGTAGAGGATCTCTGGGTCATGGAGAAGATTGAGGAAATTCTGCACGTGACATATGAGAGGAAGACGAGAGATCCAAGAGAGGGAATAGAGGGAAGCAATCCTATCCATATTATTGTCAGTGTGGAACCCATAAACCCATGTGTGACTAACACACCAAGAAGAACAACACCATTTAGAAAACCAAATTTCAGGACAAGGAAGACAATAGGAAGTACATCTACAAAAGGAACAACAACTAGGGGAGCCAGTTCACAAAGCATTATTCAAGTCTCTACACCGTGCGGAGTTAGTAGTTCAACATTCAGGATGGCAGGACACGATCCCACCATCAGGTTACCAGAATTTAAAGGAGAAGCGTTGGAGGACCCAGAGAAACACCTATTTATCTGTGAAAAGATCTGGGAAGAGAAATAGATCACAAACGAGGACACTAAACTTGCACAATTATCTATCACATTAAGGGATCGTGCACTAAATTGGCATATGATTTTAGCCACAAATAGTCTACTAGGGAAAACCATAATGATTGGAGATATCAAGAAGCTATTGATAAATGAGTTCCAGAGGCCTAGATCAGAGGATCAATACATGAACGAGATGATAGATATTAGACAAAAACTAGGAGAATATATATGGGAGATTGACTAGAGATTCAAATGATTAAAAGGAAAGATGAAATATGTCATGACATATATGCAACATAGGCACATGTTTGTCAACTTACTATTACCACACTTGAAATATCCACTGTGACAACAAAATTTTCAGATGTAGGTAGAGGCTTTGCAGGCAACCCTGCAATTGGAAGAAAACCAATATTAGAAGAAAGATACAACCATCAAGGAGTTGAAGGAGGATCTAAATAATTTAATGTTCCAGCTGAACTAGAACAAAAGTAGGGACAAAAGAGAAGTCGTTTGGTGTACCCGATGCATGATAGAAGGACACCATAAGAATGAATGTCCAACATTCACGTAGTACATGGCAACAGGAATGCCAAATACATTACCAACAAGAGGACTATGGTGAGAAATTTGTAAGAAACAGGGGCACGATCCATATCACTACCCAATGATGCAAAAGTACTAGACAATCCCAAAAATCTCGTATTGGAACTTTTGCAAGTCAGTAGGCCATGATGAAAAAGACTGTAGAACCATGGATTTGATTAGAGAGAGGACATCAGATACATACATGGTGTAGGAAGAAATGATGACTAGGAAAGACGCACCTAAGTTTAACCAAGTACTAGCCCCATACAACACTGCATAGCCACAATATAATATTGCGCAACAACCATATAACACAATGCAACCACAATACAATATTGCACGACCACACTACAATACTGTGTAGTATAACCATGCACCTCAGTATAACACGCCACGAGGGGGTCGAGCTGGCTATAGAGGTAGAGGAAGAGAAAGAGGAGGCTTTGGAAGAGGTAGAGGACCAATGGTATGTCACATTTGAAAACAACCAAGACACTATGAAAGAGAATGCCCACTTACACCAACGACCTGTATGTATTGTCGTGCATCAGATTACGACACAGAAGAATGTCCTATGCTATTAGGGAAGATCTAGGAAAAGAATAATAAGAAAAATCAAAATGTTCAATGAATTTTAGTAGAAGCACGGGATGAATGAAGAAACATCAAAATAGTTACACGTGAAGGAGATAAAATAGGAAATGACACAGAGAGACAAGAGCCAGTACAACACCAATGGGTGAAGAAGAATGCCGAATCGAGGAAGCAGTTTGATGTGTAGAATGAAAAGGATATATTTAAGCAAGCTAGACATTGCATCTACCTCAACTGCGCAACATAGTAAGGAAGTGCCAGAGTACGAGATGCCTCCATTGTTGGATCACACTAAAGAAATGAAGCCCCTGGGACAAGTAAGTATGATCAAAGGATTTTTGCAATCATGTGTAAAATTACTAAATGATCCATATTTTGTCAAAATATTACAAAATATGCTAGAAATATGTAGCGTAGAAACAAAAGGAAATATAGAACATGAAACAATCAATCACTTGCATACAAGGAGGAGAATAAGTAGGGATTTCATGTTGAATGCCAACATTGGAGATTTCAACATGGGAGATATCATATTAGATTTAGGATCCGAAGTCAATGTATTACCCAAGAATACATGGTAATGTATGGGTGAGACCACTTTAGGATATTCACTCGTTCAACTGAAACTAGCAAATCAATACAAAGTTCTACCACTTGGGAGAATAAAAGGAGTGACAGTAGACCTGGATGGAGTATGGACTAAACACAACTTCGAAGTAATAGAATTAGTGGACAAAACAACACCTTATACAACATTTCTAATCTTGGATTGTGCATTTGATAACCAGGCGATAATCAACTTAAAGACGCGGAAAATGATCTCCAAGTCAAGAGAATACAGGGTCATTGTGCCATTAGACCCATCAGAAGGGGAAAGGTTCGTAGAACCTACTTGCTTGGACCTGGAGGAAATTAGCCAGTTGTATAGAAAAACTATGCGAGATGAGGATTACGTAAACCCAACTACAGATGGGATACTCAGTTGGTGAAGCATCACCTCATGTATGACAAAATCAGATACGAGTTTAGAGAATTGGAAAAAGAGGCTACACGAAGTGTCCACAGGAAGATGTGAAACAATAGACCGCACAATAATATGGGTAGGTACAGAGATAATGGAACCACCCAACTTCCATGGGGTGAATGATTTAGAATCATTCTTGATGCGCTATGAAGATGAAGTTTTAGAAAATTAGAGACTCTTAGAACTAGATATAGCACTCAAGGCCACACCTACAAGATAGTGGGGCACACATAAAGAAACAATCAAGGACTGGTACCAATGTAAGTAGTTACTGTGCATTACGTTTAGCACAGAACAAAGAAGAAACCAACGACAAAAATATGATGGATAGGGGGCACCAGAGGGAAACTTGGAGAAGTGCAGAGAACTGTGGAAAATGACATGAGCAGAATAATGGCCTCACCATTTTGTACACACATTAGAGGGCATTCCAGGAAACTGGCATAGAGACCAGGAACTGTGCAGAGGAACTATGAGCTGGATAGTACTACAACAAAACTTTACAAACACTTTCTCATTTGAGAATGAGAACCCCAACATAGATGAAACACTTAAACAAATAAGAGGGGTGATATTCATTAAGGAATCATAAGTTGAAATCATAAAAGAACAACAACAACAAAATAAATAGACAATGAAAGAAATACTATCATGCTACCATGTGCAGGAAGAAGTACTAGATGAAGATGACCCATGTGATATTCAGATTGAGGAAGTTTGAGGAAAAAGAGAATTGAAAGGTACACCTATAGAATCACAAGTAATTGTTGCACCAATCAAAGGTGAAGAAAGTCAACATTGGGACAATTGATAATCCCAAAATGGCTAACATTGGAGACTAGTGGGATGAGAAAACAGTGAACATCATAACATAGTTACTGCACGAGTACAACGACCTGTTCCCAACAATGTTCACAGAAATGAAGGTCATATCAGGATAGCTAGGTGAAATGAATATACCACTCATAGTTGATGCAAGACCGATAAGACAATGACCATACAGGCTAAATCCGATATATAAGCAAAAAGTCAAAGCTGAGATCGATAGGATGTTGGAGGCTAGAATCATAGAACCTATAGAAGAATCATAATGGACAAGTCCGATGGTAGTTCAGGAGAAAAAACAAGGGGGGATAAGAATATGCGTCGAATTGAGGAAATTGAATGATGCGTGCCTACATGACCCATTCCCTACACCCTTCATATATGAAGTGTTGGAGAACGTAGGGGGATAAGAAGCTTATTCATTCACCGACGGATTCTCGGGATACCATCAGATCAAGAAAGAACTAGAAGACAAATACAAGATCACTTTTTCTACAGAATGGGGATCCTACCAGTACAAATTCATGCCGTTTGGAATGAATAATGCACCAACAATATTTTTCAGAGTAGTCATAGCTGCATTTAAAGAATTTATCCACAAGTTTCTAGAGGTATACTTGGAGGATTGGGCAGTGTATAGTTTGTTGAAAGACCATGTAGAGGTCTTGCAACTGATGTTATACATATGAAGACACTGCCAGATATCATTAAACATCAATAAGTGTATATACAAAACACCTTTTGGGATACTATTGGGCCATATAGTATGCAAGGAAGGTTTTCTAGTAGATCCCGCCAAAATTGCAGTAATTGTTAATCTCCCACCACAAAAAATAGTTTGTCAACTAAGAGTGACATTGGGACACACAAGATACTATAGGAAATTTATAAAAGGGTATGCACATATCACTGCGACAATGGAGAAATTGCTAAGGAAAGACACAAAGTTCCAGTGGAATGAGGATTGGCAACACGGTCTGGATATGTTGAAAGAGAAGATGGTAACCACACCAATACTAGTATTCCCAAATTGGGAGAAGAAATTCCACATACATGTAGATTCATTGGCCATAACACTTGTAGCTATTCTTGCACAACTAGGAGCAGGAGAATTGGATCATCCTATAGCATTTTCTAGGAGAAAACTGTCAGAATCAGTGCAGAACTACAACACTACAGAGAGGGAAGGCATATCTATGGTGTACATGCTTTAGAAGTTCATACATTACTTACTTAAAAAACATTTCAAGATGTTCACAGGCCATTCAAATCTCAAATACCTAGTCAACAAGCCAGTGTTGGGGGGGAGAATTTGCAGATGGCTATTGTTATTCCAAGAGTTTCATTTTGAAGTAATAGTCAAGCTAGGGAAGTTGAGCGCAGGACCTAAACACCTGTCAAGGATCATGAATGGGGAGGAACCTACAAATATAGAGGATAAATTTATGGACACACAGTTATTTTCAGTCCATATCGTCGATGAATACTTTGCAGCCATTATCCAATACTTGAGTATAGGGACTACGCTACAAGAATTAAACATGACGCAGAAGAAAAACCTTGTAGTCCGGGCTATAGACTATCAGTTGATTGCAGGGCACTTATACAAAATGGGTGCAGATAACATCTTGAGAAGATGTGTACTAGAAAATGAAAGAATAAGGATTTTAGAAGAAGCCCATGAAGGAATAACAGGAGGACATTCTGCAAGAAAAGATACCGCACAGAAGGTATTGCACGCAGGACTATGGTGGCCGACTATTCACAGAGACTCAAAGGATTACTGCCATAAATGTGATGTATGTCTGAGGGTTGGTAAACCGAGTAGAAGGGATGAGATGCCCCTTTGACCATAAGACTTTGCAGGTATTTGAAAAACGGGCAATATATTTTTTGGGACCAATTAACCCACCAACAAAAAGGTCAGGAGCGAGGTACATTATCACCGCGACGAAATACCTGAAAAGATGGGTGGAAGCTGCACCAGTCAAAGATTGCAATGCAGAAACAACATCACACTTCATGTTTGAATAAGTGATCACTAGACTTGGTTGCCTGATTATTTTGATTAGTAACCAAAGGACTCACTTCAATATGATTATTTTCAAGGATATCACTAAGTAATTTTAAGGTCATCATCGCAAGAGTACAACATATCATCCTCAAGAAAATGGAACAGTGGAAGCCTTTAACAAGATCCGTGAAAATGCACTGACGAAGATCTTTAATCTTAATAGGGATGATTGGGACCTAAAGATACTAACAATATTGTGGGAATACAAGACCACATGAAATAAATTGACAGGACAAACACCATTCATATTGGTATATGGATAAGAAGCAGTTGTGCCACTGGAATTTTTGGTACCCATTCTGCGCATAACATCGATTAAGAACATGATAGAATGAGGCATAGTACATGATAGGATGAATCAACTAATGATCATGGAGGAAGATAGGATTCTATCATGGTTTCAACAAGAATTCCAGAAAGTAAGGGACAAATCTTGGCATGACAAACATATCAAGAGGAAAAATTTCAAGGAAGGAGACATAGTTTTGATGTATGACAATAAATTCGTTTAGCATACAAGAAAACTCAGAATGCATTGGTTAGGACCATACAAAGTAAAAACTATTACAGATGGGGGAGCTATATAGTTGAAGGATCTAGGAGGAACAAAACTCATAGGGATGATCAATGGGAGTCGACTGAAGTTGTATAGGTGTTATCACTGAAATTTCATCTGCAAATGGTTACAGGAATCCAACATCTCCAAACACCTATTAGTTCATTCATGGCCCAAAAAATGCATTTCCAAAATGGCACAAACTATACAATTGGTTATAAAATCAACATGCGTTCAGAACAAAAAGGAAGTGCACGCATGTGCACCAGTCGAAAACATAGGAAAAGCACATATGCGCCTGATGCGCGACTGTGTACAGAAAAATCCACGCACACCTAAGAATGACACACTTATGATTTTGGTCAACCTCCCACCCACTTCTGGTTCATCTCCCAAGTCGATTTGACCCTCAAATCTGAACTGAATCTAAGTGGGGGGCTGGTCATAGACCTAAAGGTGTCCTAAAGGCCCCCTTGTTCACGCTAAAGACCAGTTGGATAATACCTCAAAGATTTTCTATAAAATGAGGTCATGGGTGCACTATATTTTCAAGAATCTATTTGTATTGTTATGTTTCTTCTATTCTCCTACAAGGAACCTCTTTCATTATTGGAGCATACTAGCATCATTTCATTAGGATATTCACCTCACCTCTTGAGGGAATAAGCTTGGATTTCTTCACCATTTTCTTTCTAGTTTTCTATTTGTAAGAGGATCTCTCACATAGTTGATTCAATATCCCTCCCTTGGAGGAAGAGGGGACCCACAAGTCTCCCTTTCTCTTTGGTGTTTTCCCACTAATACAATCTATCCATTAGTGGCATGGATATTGGTCAATTGTTTGGTTGATTTTGGTTCTAATTTCCTTATGCACTTTAGTTTAGTTTCTTTAGTTGTTATTAGTTTATTTGTTTGTTTATTTCATGTTATTGATTCATTTGACTCATACACTAACTTCTGTATTGTTCAACTGACCCAACTGGACTTGCAAGTGTCCCTCTTTTGCTCATTCAAGGGGCGAAAAGGATACAACAGACTCACAACTGTACTAGGGATCGATATCAATTTACTCCCTATTTGGGTTGTTTGAGCACTTATTTCTGATCTATTTACCTTGCAGGGATCATAACCAGCCCAAGCCTACTTAAAAAAAGATAAATTTGGGGCTGGGATAAGAGAATTTCATTCAAAATTTTCTTCCTGGCCGCGTATTATAATGTTTGCGGGTGTTTCAGCCCACAAGCACATGTTCTGAGCACATGCACCAACAACATTTTGTTTCTCAGCGCATTCTACACACGGTGCGCCAACATGTCATTGTTTCTTTGGACATTCGTTCCACATGCACCTCTGTCTATTCTGTGACCCACGCATCTGTCTAGAAATCCAACATTGTAAAAGTTGTTTGTGATATTTTGAAGGCCCCCAGCCTTCTAAATATTGATTATATGCAATTTGTAATATGCACCACACTTAGTTTCCCTCTCCACATGAAGGTTTAGTCAAAACATAGGCACTTAGGGGGTTAAGAACCATATTTCTCCTCTTTTTCTTTCATTTTGCCACATGGATGACTTGTTTTGATTGTAGAGCGATCTTGAGAATCAAAAAAATGATCAAGGGAAGATTTCATCTCCCTTAAAGAAAAAATATTTAGGAGAGGACAAAGCCCCCCTAGGGAACCCTCGTAGTTTCTTTTCAAAACATCTTAAATTTGTAAGGGCCCATACATGCCCACATGTTGCAAAGTTAGATAGTTTTTGAAGCTACTTTCTTAGTTTACATCACTAGGGGAGCTTAAAGATTATTGTAATGGGTCCATACATGCCCACATGATTGAAATATAGGATAGTATTTTGAATCTTTCTTAGATTAAATCACATTAGGGAGTTTAAAACGATCGGTAAGAACCTGTTATCACACTAAATTTCCTTGGGTCTTTTAGTTTTTTTTTATTCTTTTTGGAACCTTAGCTTTTACTTTTTTAAAAATAAAAAAATAGTTTTTTCATCCCTTTAAAGTTATGTTTGATAGGAC
>ML778177.1:42849-67543 GCA_009831015.1 Picea engelmannii | reverse complement strand
TCCTTACTTACCTATCTAATCATATTTTTGAATTGGAAGCATTGCCTACTCATTAGGCAGTTCTGTAGTGTCTGTCACGTTTATCATACCGCTAGCCCAAGTCATGATTGCCACGAACGATACCATATCCCTTGTTTTCAGCGCCATAAGTCAATTAAAGAGCCTTCAAATGATATTTCATTTATGTTCCGGGATGACGGTTTCTAATTTTGAAAACACAATAGTGTTGCGCTGCGTGAATTCTCCAGCTCCGATCAGGCGACTGCATGTCAACCAAATCTTACTACTGTGCGAGATTCTAGGGACACATTTTCCTCATTTTCATCCTAATATTGCATTGAATAGATCAATAGGTGTCTACTATGCAGGTACCCACTATTACCTCCTCTTTGTATTAATCATCACAAGAAATGTATGCTCGGGTTTTCGTTTTGCTAAATTTTGCACAACAGTAAAAGATTCATCATTGTATGATAGCCTCATCTCCTCTCTTTTTTCAGACCTGTAAACCCCATGGCCTATATATGAGTCATATTTTTGTTGTCTTCCTTATCCCTTGAAGTTTCAAGCTTTAGACTAGTCTATCCTCTGCGTATGCATTGCGCTACCCAAAGGTGTTGCTTAACCTCTTGCTGCTTCCCCTGCCTCCTTTCATCTCCAAATTAAACGTCTTTCTCAGTTGCATAGGGTTAGCCTTGCATATTTGAAACCCCATTCAAATTGTCCTGAGCATTACCAAACCATTACAGATCCCTCAGTCTGAGTCATGTAGACCCCTAAATCGAAGAAGGCACATAAAGGAGGCAAGATAGTTAGGACAAAACTAGTGGAAATGCTTGTTTTAAACACATAACCCATGGAAAGAGAGGCCTTTCAAAGAGTAGGGTGCCTCTTCTTCTATTAGAACATGCAAATAGGACTTCCTAAGGTAGCAAGACAATTTTCATTGCAGTTTGATGGTAAGAAAACTAAGGTTGGGGATTTGGAGTTTGAAGTGACTGAAGCCTCCATCTCAGCCGCAACATGGATCCCCATTACAGGTGAAAGGTGGTTCAAAGACATGGATTTGAGTTCATATTATGAAAAATATCTCTTTAAACCTGAATATCAAGCCAGTGACTTGTCTAAAAGTATGCCAAGGAGCCAATTGATTGAACAATTTGACAGACTACTGAAGATCATACAGAGATATTTTACTTGTGAAGGGAGATTCAACACATTATACTAGTACTATATAAGATTGTTTCTACATTTTACTGGTAAGGTTGAGATGAATATTCCTTATTACTTGTTGAGGAGTATAGTTAATATGTCATACATGATACAAGCCAAATCTAAAGATGTGGATTCTAGCCTTTTCCACTCTAGATTAATCAGAATGCTAGTATTTGAGGAATTGGGCAAGAAAGATATTTCATGGGAGAATTTTGTGGTTACCTCTCATTTTAAGTTGGATCTAGCACCAACTCCTCAATCACAGAGGGAAAGTTCTTTGTCACCTACCAGTGCTACCAAAGAAGGGACTAGTAGGAAGAGAAAGGGTAGAGCCCATGTTCAAGTGTCAGAAGTAAACAAGCAGGTCATTGAAGCTGAGGAGGAAGTCTGTCCTTCTCCACACAGATATTTTTCACCACCTCCTCCACCAGGGTTAGAAGAGGTGCCTCCTTCTACCAAAGTTACATCTAAGAGAGGGAAGAGGCTTTTGTTTTCCCCTTCTCCTCAAGCAGTTGAAATAAAAGGTAAAATACCTTTCACAAGGTCATCAATTCCTAAGGAGGATTATAGAGAGAATTCCTTACGAGAGATCCCTATTCAAAGGAAGAAGGGGAAAAATATTGAAAATCCTGTATAGGAGAAATTAGAAACCCTTGTACAAAGGAAGAAGGGGAAAGGTGCTAAAGGACATTTAGAGAAGAGAGATAAGACCTATGTGAAATGCATTGAGAATCCTATCAAATGAAAACAAGAATCCCTTGTACATAAAGGTAAAGGTACTAAAAGACCTTTGGAGAGAAAGGAGGAAACCCCTGTGAAACACTTCGAGGAGCCTGTTGTAAGAAATGAAGAAACCACTGTGTAGAGAAAGAAGGGTAAAAGTAAGTCCAATGAGAAACTTGATGAGGTGGACAAAACACTTCCAATGAAGGAGGAAGAAGAGTCCGAGGAAAATCCTTTTAAGACTGAGCATGCCACTGTCCCTCCTGACATATAGACCTACAAAAGAATTATCAAGCAGCTCAGAGATGAAAGGAAAGAAATAGCTCGTCTTAAAGAAAAAGACAATGTCCACTTGGCTCAGATGGAAGAGCTCATGGTTGGCTAAAATCATACCCTTGAATTGGCAAGGTTTGCAGCGAGAAAGGCTCTCCCTCTCCATAAACAACTGAAGAATCTTTACAGATAGAATAGGGGATTTTAGTCTCAGAATATGAAGTTAAAGGCAGAGCTAAAACACTTTCGAGATGAGGTATCCCAAAGGAATTTATAGGTGTTGGTTGAAGCTTCCATTGAGGATGATAAATCGACAAGTAAGGAGAGCACAATTACACAGAAGAAGTTGGTCAATGCTAAGAAAAATAAGTCTGTTGTGCCAATTGAAGATCCTCTTTCTACTAGAAAGAGTGCGAGGCTAAGTGTTAAAATGACAAAATAACTGGTAATGGTAAGCCCCATTTTTTAGAATTATTTCTTTTTGGGAGAGTTAACTGATATGCACATACTAGCTGTGCCATATATACAAGCTTCTAGGCGTTTAGCTATATGGATTTTGAGTTTTTCTAAGTGATAGATTCACCCATTGGTAAAAGGCATTACCTATGGTATGGTCAAGGCACCTAAGTAAAATGGTTCTGTCATCATGAAAGGAAACACACTTCTCTGTACATATTCAAGACTGAAAGGCGATGCATTTTGGCAATGCTACCCAAACCTGTAAGAGGTGCAGCGTAAGTGACACTATGTAAAGGCGCTATGTAATATTCCACAGAGAACATAATCGATATACGGGTGAAACACGGTGGCGCTACCCACAGGGGCTACGTAATATTTGGCAGGGAGCAGGTTTACACATAGGCACAACACAGGGGAGCTACCTATAGGAACTACCCAATATTTCAATAGAGGACCAATATTGGCGCATATATGCAGCACTGTGGCACTACCTTCTCTCCTTATTCCGTTTTACGGTGCGCTACCCAGAGTTGCTACCCAAGGAAATTACTAGCAAACACCAGGAATCTAGGAGGACTATGGAAACAACTTTTTGGATAATTTGATGATGGAGAAAGTTACAGAAGTAGCAGCTGGCATTTTGAAGACAAATACAGGCTCCAAAGGGGCACATGGAAAAATAGGAGCTGAGCAATAAAAGAAGATCAAAGCAGTTAGAATCATGATTGGATTAGTCACCAACATTTCCCTAGTTTATAACATAGGTTGTTATTCTAGTTGTTAGAACAAATAAATGTTTAGAGATTTTCAAGGGAAACAGGCTAGCTCGTACCTCTAGTTGTTGCCTCCCTTTCTTTTTATATATAGATAGATCAATTTCTTTAGCAGGTTCGGATGGTTGAGAAAGGCTCCCTTTATTTTGTAATATTTTGATGAAGTAACTATGATCTAGTGATGTACTGGACTTAAGACATTTTGGCTAATAGAAATCAGCTTCCTTTCCGATCTATTTGCTTCTGTTGCTAAATGTTCATGCTTTGAAAGATTCACATGAATTATTGTGGTGATGTTATGGTGGATGGTTGATAATTATATTATCATGATGTTTATTTAGCTTCCTTAGTTTCTGATGTGAAGAATATCTTTTGATTATAAACTTTCTTCCTTAGACTTTTGTAGACCTGATGTTTGCAGCAGTCCCTACACTCCTCTCACTCAAGTTTTCCCTTTGTTCATACTTACTCCTGAACTACTGATAGAAGTTAGCAAAGATCTTAATTGCTGGTGCATGATAGCCCTGTTGTTTGAGTTAGAGAATTACGATTTGAGTCCTTTTCCATTTGACCCTTTAAAACACTCTTTCATTCACATATAACTTAATGGGTACTAGGATTTCCTTCCATGCAATATGAGGTGATTCCTAGTGCTAACATTCTTGGAACCATTGTCGGGGATGATTTGAAGAATTTTCACTAGGATTAAAATGACATAATATTCTAGTTCTAAAGGTGCATTAGAACTCAGTATTTCGAAGATTGCTGATTGGACCTGGCGACTCCATTGTTTCAGCTCTCGCACCTAAAGGCAGACATACAAGATCGAATCCACAACTACCTTTGGTACCACCTGAGACTGACCTAGAGAAGATAATCAAGAAGGGAAAGGCTTCCCAAAAAAGTTTTTCTACTGCTACTACAAGTGCTTCTGGTCAGTTGCCTGATTCTACTCTTGATAGTCCAGCTGTTTTATCAAGTAAGCTTCTTTTATCTTCTGCTGAAGTATCTAAAGAGATTGATTTTGAAGAGTTTCTTGTTGAATACTCTTCCTTTGATACTGAATTGAAAGAGGAAAACTTTGATATATTTTCTTCCCTTGATGTTGAGAAGTGTTTCAGTCTTGATAGTTTTGAATATTTCCCTACTTTAGGTTTTGCTACACCTCTTTCTGTTAAAATTTTTGCTGCCAAAGAAGTAGGAAATTCATCTCCCTCCCAGACCTTACCATCCTCTTCAAAAAATCAGCCTCTTATTGTGAAAACTAAAACCCCCCCTTCATCTATTCCTTCCTCTACTACTATACATACAGTCAAGTCTCCTTCTCCTTCTTGTTCACCAAGAATCCAAAATCAAATGGCAGTTGTTAACCCCCCTGCTAATAGGATGGATGAAATAGTGGCTGTAAGATATGCTCCTTTACTTTTACCTCAACCATTGAATGCTCTTCCCCTGGGAGATTATTTGAAATACATTCCTAAGTTTACGGGAGAATAAGATGTGACAACTGAGGAACATCTTGTTGCTTTCTACAACTATGCAGATAACCAAAATATTGAAAATGAAGATGTTTTGATAAGGGTTTTCGTCCAAAGCCTATTCGGTAAGGCTAGAAAGTGGTTTAGGAGTCTCGTCCCTGGATCCATTACTGGTATTGAGGCATTGGATGAAGCCTTATTGAGGCATTGGGGTGACAAAAAGGACTTTTTGTACTACATCACCGAATTTGAATCTTTGAAAAGGAAATAAGGAGAGGTTGTCTTTGAATTTTTTAAAATATTTAACAAAATGTACAAGAATATCCTTGATGAGATCAAACCCACTGAAACCATGGAAAAAATCGCTTATGCCAGTGCTTTTGATTCTGAATTTTTCCTACTTTTGAGAGAAAGAAGGTCACCTTCTTTCTCTCAAAAGTAGGCTTCTTTGGTTCATATGCAAGATGTTTCCTTAGAGGTAGAATCCAACATAGTGGCATCAGATAAACTCAGGGGAAAATCTGATAGGGATAGGAGAAAAAACAAATATGAAGCTTCAACTTTTGATTCCTCTGTTGTCCATTCTCAAGTAGGTGAGCTGACCAAATTAGTAAAATCTCTCTCCACTGAAATTGAGAAATTAAAATCGGAAGGGAAATAGATATATAGAAATGATCAAAACAATGATAACAGGGGTAACTATAGGAGACCAAATAATGATCCCCAAATATTTCCTAGGGATCCTAGAAACAGAGAGAGAGAGATGATCAAAGGGTACAAGCTCCTTTGCAAAATAATTTAGTGGCAGATGAAGAAGAAGAGGAGGTTGAAGATGATCGTGAGATTCCTTGTTTAGGTGATACTTCCCCATCCCCACACTTGACTCAATCCTCTTATGATCAATCTTTAATGGATATTCAAATTAATGAGTTAAGCAAGGGAGAGAAAGTAAAGGAAAATCCTAGTAGATATAATTTGAGATCTAAGAAGAATGTAGAAAAAAATGATGCCCCTAATCAGCTTGTTCAGAAAGAAGATTTTTTCAAGGCTATGATAGTGAAAAGCAAGGAAAAAGACTCTCAAAACCCACAAGTTCTGATCAGAGATCCTGATCCTGAAATCAAAGAGGTCTTGAAGCCTTCCCCTTCCTTCAGTTTTGAGAGTGAGATCCAGAAAATAAAGATCCCTGCAACTTTTTTGGAATTGATAAAAGATGATGATTTAAAAAAATATTTATCCAAAATGTTACATCCAGAATCATCTCCAAGTGCCAATGATTCCATAAATATGCAAGATGAAAAACCAACAGTGATTTTAGGTCCTTTGATAGAAGACAGATATGACTCATCCCCACCATTATATACTTCACTGAATATACATGATAAGGTGCTACACAATTGTCTCATGGATTCAAGGGCATCCCACAATATTATGCCAAATTCTATTATGGATGAACTTGGGTTAGAAGTCACGAAGACCTATCATGAATTATATTCTTTTGACTCCAGAAAATTCAAATGTCTTGGAGTCATTAAGGATATGGTGGTGACCTTATTTCAGCTGCCCATGAAGAGTATACTTATGGATATCGTAGTTGCTGATGTTCCGCCCAAGTTTGGTATGCTCTTGTCAAGATCCTGGATAAAAAGACTTGGGGGAACCTTGCAGATGGATCTCTCTTATGGTACTATTCTTGTTTTTGGAGGAGAGCATAGAAGACTTTACAGGGAAGCTCAATTGTCTTACATCATTAGTGATGAAGAAAACCCCACCAATAACCCTGTTTTTGCTTTTGATACAGATCTGGGATATAGTATTTTGCAACTCACTATAGAAATAAAAAAAAAGTCCATCAACTTTTCTGAAGAGCCTCCTCTAACTACTTCTATTTGGAAGATGTTCTTTGATAGATCCTCTTCCAAGGAAGGTGTTAGTGCTGGGATGATCTTTGTCTCACCAACTCAAGAAACTGTATCTTTGTCATCTAAACTAGAATTTAAGACTACTAATAATGTGGTAGAGTATGAGGCTCTTTTCTTGGGTTTGAGGGCAGAAAAAGACATGGGGATAGAGAAGATGTCAGTATTTGGGGATGTTGAATTGATAGTACATCAGATTAAAAATCTTTATCAAACAAAGTATCCTAGGCTTAGATCTTACATGAATGAAGTATGGGATTTAGTGGATAGTTTTTTCTCTACTTTTAATATATCATTCATTGCTAGAGAAGAGAATACTGTGGCTGATTCTTTGGCTGTATCAGCAAGCAACTTCAGAATTCCCATACCACCAAAAATCAAGTATGATGTAGAAGTCAAATACAGACCTTCTATATCGGACAATGTAAAATATTGGAAGGTGTTCGAAGATGATTTAGAACTTAAAGTTTTTCTTAAGACCGTTGATGAATTTTCTTCTTTGCACATTGATCAGGATCATGATCCAGAGATCACTCCTCATGCTGATGTTTTCCTCAATAAAATTGCTAATCATCATATTGTGCAGCTTCCTAGCAATCATATACCAAAGGGACTAGTTCCTTTGGAAAGATTATTTGATGGGAATGATGTGGCATCAAAAGGGAAGGTATCCGATGATGATGCTGATATCACTGAGTGAAATGTGGGCATTGAAAAGGATCCAAAATACGTCAAACTTTCAAGCATCCTATCAGAAAAACAGAGGTCATAATACACTAAGTTGTTGAAAGAATTTGCTGATGTATTTTCTTGGGCTTATGAAGATCTCAGAACTTATGACACAAGCATAATAGAGCATAAGATCCCATTAAAAGAAAACACCAAACCTTTTAGGCAAAATTTGAGGCAAATCAATCCTATGCTGCTACCTGTCATGGAGAAAGAAGTTAAGAAGCTTTTAGATGAAAACATTATCATTCCTTTGAGGTATTCCGAATGGGTAGCCAATTTGGTCCCAGTAAGAAAAAAGAATGGGGAAATCAGAATTTGTGTCGATTTCTGAAATTTGAATAGAAGATCAAAGAAGGATAATTATCCTTTACCCAAGATGGAGCACATATTACAAAAGGTGACAGAAGCAGCCAAGATGTCTATGGTTGATGGATTTTCTGGATACAATCAGGTATTTATTTTTCTAGAATATAGGGAGAAGATGACCTTCACCACTCCCCAAGGGACATTTATGTATGCTAAGATGCCCTTTGGTTTGATGAATGCAAGGGAATTTTTTTATCGAGCTATGGACATAGAATTTATTGGAGAAAAGGATAAGTTTGTTGTTATCTATTTGGATGACATAAATTTTTATTCTCAGTCTGATAAGGAACATTGTGATCATTTAAGAAAGGTTTTCTTGAAATGCAGAAAATTTGGCCTCTCTTTGAATCCGAAAAAATAACTGTTTGCCATGAAAGAAGGAAAATTATTGGGGGATATCGTGTCAGTTGAAGGAGTAAGGATTGATTCCAGCAGGGTTGAGGCTATACAAACTTTGTCACTCCCTAGATCTAAAAAAAAGGTACAATATTTTCTGGGAAAAATCAACTTTTTGAGAAGATTTGTGTCAAATTTTGCTGAGTTAGTTAAGTATATCACAACCATGCTAATGAAGGATAGTGAAATCAAATGTATTGTTGAGGCCCGTGATTCTTTTGATCAAATAAATAAATCCTTGATAGAAGCCCTGGTTCTTGTCATCCCCGACTACTCTAAGAAATTTCTTATTTTTTCTTTTGCCTCTTTTGATACAGTAGCAACAATCCTATTGCAGAAGAATGTTGAAGGCTTAGAGCAGCCCATTTCCTTTTTTAGTAGGGAATTGAGAGATGCATAACTAAAGTATGACATTATGGACAAACAAGCCTATGCACTGGTTAAAGATCTTAATTCTTTCAGAGTTTATGTCCTGCATTCAAGAGTTATTGCTTATGTTCCATCAGTTGTTGTAAAAGAAATTCTTATTCAGCCTGATATTGACGAAAAACGTAGCAAGTGGATTTCTAAACTACTTGAATTTGATTTGGAAATTAGGCCCACAAAATTGGTTAAAGGCTAGGGTTTGGCCAAGCTCTTGGATAAATCAAATTGCTCAGCACCGGGGGTGAATTTCATTCACTCATGTTCAAAAAATTAGTAGGCTAAGATGAATGATAAAGGCCTCAAGTCATTTATACATTGGAAGATTGCAGCTGGTACAAAGACATTATATTGTTTCTGCAAAATTTACAGCCCCCAAGTGGTATCCAAAGAAACAAGGTGAGGGACTTAAAACTCAAATCAATAAAGTACTGCTTTGTTTATCAAATTTTGTATTGGAAGGATCCATTAGGAATTCTTTTGAGATGCCTAGATCCCCAAGAATCCCAAATGATTATGTTTGATTTTCATTATAGTTTATGTGGGGGGCATCATTATTGGAGAACCACGACATACAAGATCCTTAGAGATGGGTACTTCTGGTCCAGTTTGTTCATGGATGTTTGTGCTAACAGGGCATGTGCTAAGTGTCAGAAGTTTTCCAGAAAACAACAGCTTAAGTCTTTTCCATTGAAGCCTGTGGCAGCCTCGGGACCATTCCAGCAGTGGGGCCTAGATTTTATTAGGGAAATCCATCCCACTTCCAGTGGTCAACATAGATGGATCTTGACTGCTACGGATTACTTTACTAAATGGATCAAAGCTATTCCCACAAGGAACGATTCACATAAAGTGATAATTGGTTTCCTGGAAGACATCATAGCAAGGTTTGGGCGTCTTCACAGAATCGTCACTGATAATGCTGCATCATTCAAGGCTGAACCATTAATTCAGTTCTGTGAAAAGTTCAGGATCACTTTGATTCATTCCACCCCTTACTATCCAGAAGGGAACAGGCTTGCAGAATCCTCAAACAAAAGCATTGTAAATATTATTAAAAAGTTTTTAGAGGATAATAAAAAGGCATGGGATTCGAAACTCAAATTTTCTCTATGGGCTGACAGAGTGACAGTGAAAATATCCTTGGGACTTTCCCCTTTCTAGCTGGTATATGGAGTTGAGGCAGTTTTTCCTTCTCAACTTGTATTACTTGTGGCGAAATTCCTCCAGGATTATCAAGGGGAATCAGATCATATGATTAGGAGGATTCAATAGTTGGTTGAATTAAAACACACTCGATAAGGTCTTGTATATAAGGCATATGATCATCAACTGAAGATCAAGCAGACATTCGACAAGAAGGTGAACAAAGAGGATTTTCAAATGGGTGATCTGGTGCTCAAGTGGGATGCACCAATACAAGATAAAGGAAAGCATGTTAAATTTGAAGCTTAATGGGTTGGTCCTTTCAAAATCTCTAAGGTAGTCTCTAATAACACTTTCAAGCTGCAGAATATGGAGGATAAAGAGGTTTTTGGTGGCCCTGTCAATGGGCATTTTCTAAAAAAGTACTTTTCTTGAGCCTTGAGTGGCTCTTCATGTCATTGTAAATAACATTTCCTTTTTTATTTATTTTTCAATAACTGACCCCATAGCCCTAGGATAAGGCACTGAATCTACTCATTCTTGGAAGCCTGCAGGGGGCATGTCATCCCTTGTGGAGCCAACGTTATCAAACTAAATTGCCTTGGGTCTTTTAGTTTGTTTTTATTCTTTTTGGAACCTTATATTTTACTTTTTTAAAAACAAAAAGTAGTTTTTTCATCCCTTTAAATTTATGTTTGATAGGACCCCTTGGATGACTAAAGTTTTTGAGTCATAGCTCATGTTTTGATCTTAAATTTGATTTTTGATCCTTGAACCCTTTTAGCTCATGGTTTGTTCTTTTTGGTCCATTTCATGATTTTCCTCTAGGTCGATACCTCCCACGATCAAGATGATGTGACACACCTCTCTCCTCACTCATGACCTCACAAGCATGCCTCATTGTCCTCAATTACCTATCTAATCATATTTTTGAATTGGAAGTGTTGCCTACTCATTAGGCAGCTCCGTAGCACCCGTCACGTTTATCATACCACCACCCCAAGTCATGACTGCCACAACCGATACCATATCCCTTGTTTTCAGCACCAGAAGTCAGTTAAAGAGCCTTCAAAATATCTTGCATTTATGTTCCTGGATAACGGTTTCTAATTTTGAAAACGCAACAGTGCTACGCTACGTGAATTCGACAACTGTGATCAGGAAACCGCATGTCAACCAAATCTTACTACTGTGTGAGATTCCAGGGCCGAATTTTCCTCATTTTCATCCTAATATTGCATTGAAGAGCTCAATAGGTGTCTACTATGTAGGTACCCACAGTTAGCTCCTCTATGTATTAATCTTCACAAGAAATTTATGCTCGGGTTTTCATTTTCCTAAATTTTGCACAACGGTAAAAGATTCACCCTTGTATGATAGCCTCATCTCCTCTCTTTTTCAGACCTATAAACCTCATGGCCCGTATATGAGTCAGATTTCTGTTGTCTTCCTTATCCCTTGAAGTTGAAAGCTTTAGACTAGTCTATCCTCTGTGTATGCGTTGCGCTACCCAGAGGCATTGCTTAACCTCTTGCTACTTCCCCTGCCTCCTTTCATCTCAAAATTAAACATTCTTCTCAGTTGCATAGGGTCATCCTTGCATATTTGAAACCCCATTCAAAGTCTCCTAAGCATTACCAAACCGTTACAGAGCCCTCAGTTTGAGTCATGGAGACCCCTAAATCGAAGAAGGCACATAAAGGAGGCAAGATAGTTAGGAAAGAACCAATGGAAATGCTTCCTTTTATCACAGAACCCATGGCAAGAGAGGCCTTTCAAAGAGTACGGTGCCTCTTCTTCTGTTAGAACATGCAGAGAGGACATCCATAGGTAGTAAGACAATTTTCATTGCAATTTGATGGTAAGAAAACTAAGGTTGTGGATTTGGAGTTTGAAGTGACTGAAGCCTCCATCTCAACTGCAACAAGGATCCCCATTACAGGTGAAAGGTGGTTCAAAGCCATGTATTTGAGTTTATCTTATGCAAAAGATCTCTTTAAACTTGAATATCAAGCTACTGACCTGTCCAAAAGTATGCCAAGGAGCCAATTGATTGAACAATTTGACAGACTATTGAAGATCATACAGAGATATTTTACTTATGAAGGGGATTCAACACATTATACCAGTACCATATAAGATTGTTGCTACATTTTATTGGTAAGGTTGAGATGAATATTCCTTATTACTTGTTGAGGAGTATAGGTAAGATGTTAGACATGATACAGGCCAAATCTAAAGATGTGGATTCTAGACTTTTCCACTCTAGATTAATCAGAATGCTAGTATATGAGGAATTGGGAAATAAATATATTTCATGGGAGAATTTTGTGGTTACCTCTCATTTTAAGTTGGATCTAACACCAACTCCTCAATCATAGAGGGCAAGCTCTTTTTCACCTACCAATGCTACCAAAGAAGGGAGTAGTAGGAAGAGAAAGGGTAGAGCCCCTGTTCAAGTGTTAGAAGTAAACAAATAGGTCATTGAGGCTGAGGAGGAAGTCTGTCCTTCTCCACACAGAGATTTTTCACCACCTCCTCCACCAGGGTTAGAAGAGGTGCCTCATTTTACCAAAGTTACATATAAGAGAGGGAAGAAGCTTTTGTTTTCCCCTTCTCCTCCAGTAGTTGAAATCAAAGGTAAAATACCTTTCACAAGGTCATCAATTCCTAAGGAGGATTAGAGAGAACAATCCTTAGCAGAGATCCCTATTCAAAGGAAGAAGAGGAAAAATATTGAAAATCCTGTAGAGGAGAAATTAGAAACCCTTTTACAAAAGACGAAGGGGAAAGGTGCTAAAGGACCTTTAGATAAGAGAGATAAGACCTCTGAGAAAGGCATTGAGAATCCTGTCGAAGGAAAACAAGAATCCCTTGTACAAAAAGGTAAAGGTACTAAAATACCTTTGGAGAGAAAGGAGGAAACCCTTGTGAAACACTTTGAGGAGCCTGTTGTAAGAAATGAAGAAACCACTGTGCAGAGAAAGAAGGGTAAAAGTAAGGCCACTGAGAAACTTGATGAGGTGGACAAAACACTTCCCATGCAGGAGGAAGAAGAGTATGAGGAAAATCCTATTAAGATTGAGCATGCCACTATCCCTCTTGACAGTCAGACCTACAAAATACTTATCAATCAACTCAGAGATGTAAGGAAATAAATAGCTTGTATTAAATAAAAAGATAAGGTCCACTTGGCTCAGATGGAAGAGCTCATGGTTGGCTACAATCATACCCTTGACTTGGAAAGGTTTGTGGTGAGAAAGGATCTCCCTCTCCATAAACAACTGAAGAATCTTTACATACAAAACATGGGATTTCAGTCTCAGAATAGGAAGTTAAAGGCAAAGTTAAAACACTTTCGAGATGAGGTAGCCCAAAGGAATTTATAGGTGTTGGTTGAAGCTACCATTGAGGATGATAAAGCAACAAATAAGGAGAGCACAACTACACAGAAGAAGCTAGTCAATGCTAAGAAAAAGAAGTCTATTGTGCTAATTGAAGATCCTCTTTCTACCAGAAAGAGTGTGAGGCTAAGTGTTAAAATGACAAAATAACTGGTAATGGTAAGCCCCTTTTTTTAGAATTGTTTCTTTTTGGGAGAGTTAACTGATATGCACATACTAGATGTGCCATCTATACAGGCTTCTAGGCGTTTAACTATATGGATTTTGAGTTTTTCTAAGTGATAGATTCACCCAGTGGTAAAAGGAATTACCTATGGTATGGTCAAGGCACCTAAGTAAAATGGTTCTGTCATCATGAAAGGACACACACTGCTCCTGTACATATTCAATATTGAAAGGCGCTGCATTTTGGCAATGCTACCCAAGCCTGTAAGAGGTGCAGCGTAAGTGACCCTATGTAAAGGTGCTGTGTAATATTCGATAGAGAACAAAATCAACATATGGGTGCAACACAATGGCACTACCCAAATGCGCTACATAATATTTGGCAGGGAGCAAGTTTACACATAGTCACAACACAGGGGCACTACCTACAGGCACTACCCAATATTTCAACAGAGGACCAATGTTGGCGCATATATGAAGCACTGTGGATCTACCTACAAGCACTACCTTCTCTCCTTATTTTTTTTTACAGTGCGCTACCCAGAGTTGCTACCCAAGAAAATTGCTAGCAAACACCAGGAATCTAGAAGGACTAGGCCAAAAAGTTTTTGGATAAGTTGATGATGGAGAAAGTTACAGAAGTAGCAGCTGGAATTTTGAAGACAACTATAGGCTCCAAAGGGACACATGGTAAAACAAGAGTTGAGAAGCAAAAGAAGATCAAAGAAGTTAGAAGCATGATTGGATTAGTCACCAACATTTCCCTATTTTATAACATAGGTTGTTATTCTATTTGTTAGAACAAATAAATGTTTAGAGATTTTCAAGGGAAACAGGTGAGCTCGTACCTCCAACTGTTGCCTCCCTTTATTTTTATATATAGATAGATCAATTTCTTTAGAAAGTTCAGATGGTTGAGCAAGGATCCCTTTATTTTGTAATATTTTGATGAAGTAACTATGATCTAGTAATGTATTGGACTTAAGACTTTTTGGCTAATAGAAATCAGCTTCCTTTCCAGTCTATTTTCTTTTGTTGCTAAATGTTCATGCTTTGAAAGATTCACATGAATTATTGTGGTGATGTTATGGTGGATGGTTGATCATTATATTATCATGATGTTTATTTAGCTTCCTTAGTTTCTGATGTCAAGAAGATCTTGTGATTAGAAACTTTCTTCCTTAGAATTTTGTAGACTTGATGTTTGCAGTAGTCCCTACACTCCTCTCACTCAAGTTTTCTGTCTGTTCATACTTACTCCTGAAATACTGATAGAAGTTAGCCAAGAACTTAATTGCTGGTGCATGTCAACCTTGTTGTCTGAGTTAGAACATTACCATTTGAGTCCTTTTCCATTTGACCCTTTAAAACACTCTTTCATTCACATATAACTTGATGGGTGCTGGGATTTCCTTCCATGCAATCTGAAGGTGACTCCTAGTGCTAACATGACCCATATGTCCACATGCTAGTTCTCTAGGGACTTTAAAATTATGCAAGGTTGTACCAATGACATCTAGTAAGATAGGTAATCAAGACTTGTAAAGGACCACATGAAGTCTACATGTTGCAAGGTGACACCTAACTTATTAAAAATTTGGCACATTTTATCACTTGCTCACACACCAAGTCACTACTCACTCACATGATTTCATCTCGAATTGTGGAGGTTGAACTAGGTTTCCTCCAAAGGGATTACAAAACATCCCACTTTTTCTTGAAGGAATTATCCACTCCCACTTAATTCAAACGAGATTGTTTCACACCCCCAATCTCTCAAAAAACCACATCTAAAAGTTTTCTAAAAACTCACTAAGTTTTCCTCCACAGGAGGTGCCAAAATATTTTTTTTAGTCTAGGTAGGATCTCAGGGACATGCATCCAAATAACTCCCTGTTCTCTAGTTCTCACATCTTCAAACCTTAGAAGTTGACAAATAGGGAACTTTAAAATCCTCCAAGTCAAGTTTTCCTAACACCATAAGGTAGGGAGATACCCATGAAAGGTCAAAGGCCAAGGTCCATTTGTTCTGTGTGTCCCCCCTTGAGGAACCCCCCTCTTGGATGGGATCCAACCCGTGACCCATTTCTGAGGCCAAAAATCTAAATTCCACACTTTGACCGAGGTATCTAGTGACCAAATTTTAGGACATCTACCCAGGTGGAAATTGTGGGCTGCAATTGCACCTTGATCGGATTTTGTGTAGCTATTGGGAAATATCACCAGCTCTTTTGGGATATGCACCCTCTACCCCTCATTATAGCTGATTGTTTCATCCTTCATTAGTTCCTCTTTAGGTGGCTTCAGACCCCACTGTTGAGTACTATTGGAAGGTCCAGTATTATTTGACAGGAAGGACGTTATGTCTTTTTAAGGCACAACCATTTGTTTTCTTTGTTCTCCCACATGGATAGAATCCACCTACCCACATGTATCCTTCCTTTTCAATTGATTTATGTATTATGCTCCTGTAATTACATGCGATTGTGAGAAATATTATGAAGGTCCAAGTTATACAAAGTCTCTTGTTCGTTTATTGTTCTCATTACCATTTGCACACATTCACTTTGCTAGTCAGACATCATAGGGGACCCACAAAATCCATGTCATTCTAGATGCTTTCTAAATGTCCCTCCTATTCTAGGAGGATTTTCTAGTATTGCCAACTCATCGGCTCAACCCCATCACACCCTTGTGAGTGCTACTATCTTGGGATCAACTTTGCTTGGTTCCACTTTACTTGGGTCCAATTCCCAAGGCTAACTGTCCACTAGCTCTCCTTTACAAGGAAGCATGGGGAAAACTTCTTCCCAAGGGGGAAGTACAACCCCACCTAACCCCCCTCATGGTTCAACTACACAAACCACTGACACCATGGATGGAACTAATCCTCCACCACCACTCCATATGCCATACTTGGCCTCCCTATTGGATCTGAGCAAGCTCATGAATGAACCTATATTGCACGACCCCACATGGCCTGCAATGCCTACCAAACTACCTTCGAACATTCCAAAGTTTGAAGGAAAGGTGGGGGAAGATCCCGCCAACCACATCATGACCTTCCACTTACGGTTCTCTTCAAACAACATCATGGATTACTCCGTCTAATTAAGGTTATTTCAACGCACTCACAGGTCCATCAACCAAGTGGTATGTAGACAAAAAATCAGGGTCCCATGTGACTTTTGAATCATTAGCCAAAACATTCTTGACATTATTTCAATTACCAATCTGCCATGACAATGGTATCTAACTTCTCTCCGAGTTTAAACAAACCTTAGCCACACATATCGCTGACCACATTCATGAATGGCGTCGGTGACATGGTTTATACAAATCCGAAACCACCAAGCAACAATGCCTCGATTGGTTTATCAGATCACTCGTCGCTCTCCTTTCCAAATATGTGGCCTCCACTTTTCCCCAAAGTGAAGAAGAAGCCATCAATAAGGCTCAACAATATGACCTTATTTATTCACAGTCATAATACTTATATACAGTACTACCTGACACCCTGAGATCTGTACCATTCGGCCAGGACAAACCTGGGATGTCTCACTCAATAGATGGATTGATTGAGACCACAACACACCACAACCCGTATATCCAACCACCACCTATGTACGATACACCCCAATATCCATCGATATATGGAGGACTCCCCTGTTATACTCCCCCCCCTTATTAGCAGCCATACTTGGCTATTCCCCCCCACCCATGAGTGGACCCGCATCAACACCCATGATGCACCCGACGGTGCAACCAAGTTCTGGTACCCCCTCTACCTCAGCTTACACCCTAAGCACTAGTGAAAGCACTATGCCTTCCTATGTACCCTATGGGTCATTGCCACAAAATCATATGTATTTTCCATTTCCTGGACCTCCACAGCCTTTGGATCCACCACAAGGACAACCACACATTGGGGTTAACTTTGTTCATCCCTCTCCCATTCAACAATTTCAAAATTTTGAACAACTGAATTCGAAAAATATATCCCATCAGTCGAATAATGCCAAAAAGAAAGGAAAAAACCAAAACAATAATAATCCATGACTAGGGAGAAACAACCCCCAACAAAACCAACCTGTTGGGGGCAACCAGAATCAGGGGCACTAAAACCCCCAAGGGGGAAATAACAACAAACTCCAAGGGAATAACAACAACAATAACCTTCAGACAAACTTCCCTTGTGCTCTTTACAGTGAACATGGCCATTATACTCACCATTTCCCTCAAATTTATGAATTTAAATGGATGAAAGAATCTGTGTCTGGGCCACGTCCCCCAGCACTACTGACCCCTCAGCAGGCCCCACAATAGTATGTGCAACAACCACCCCCAACTGTTTTGCAAAACCCTATTCCACACCAAGGTGTGATGAATACCCAACAAGAGATGCACCTCGCCCCACCACATATGGGCCAATATCAAGACTTTGGGACTCCCATAGATCACAACATCCTCCTGACTAACGAAGAAGTGATTCTTCTACAAACGCGCAATTGTCAATACAACACACCACCTGAATATACTCCCACCATTTCAACAACAGTTCTAGTTACAACCAGACCACCTTTAATGATTCCAAACCTTAATACTGAACCACTCCTTCATATTCCTCACATCCCATTACGACAGAATGTCAACAACCCTCAGGCTAGGGCGACACACATTTATAGTCTAGTCAATGACTTGGTGCAATCTTCTGCAACCATGTCTATCTTGGAGGTCCTCCAAACTTGTCCCACTCAACGAAAATCATTGCTTTCTACCTGGGGGAAGTTGACCTTGCTGATACTAGACTCATCACATTTGATCTAGATTGTGGAGAACCCCATCTCCCCACTTTGGTAGCCTTCCAAATACTAGTCAAAATTCGGAACATCACAGTTCATCGATGTATCATTGATGAAGGTGCATCCACATGCATCATGTCCAAAAATGTATGGAAGAAACTCAACTCCCTTGAGTTAATACCATCTGCCATCACTTTGAGAGCTTATGATGGATGACCATCCTCTCCTGAAGGGCTCTTTCAAAATTTCTCCATTGAACTCAGGGGAAAAACCATCCTTATTGACATTGAGTTTATCGACACAATGCTCGATTAAAATATCTTGTTCGGACGTAGCTACATGTATGCTATGAAGGTTGTAGCCTCTTCTATGCTTTGAATGATGATGTTCCCCCATAACGGGAAGATCATCACCATCGATGAAGTTTCACATTATGAGCCTAACCCTTCCTCCAACATTGATAACATCCTACCTTTTATCCACACTAATTCTGACGCCTACCCACTCGTAGAGATGGCCCACCGAATTTTCAAGGATCCATTGTTGTTGGGGAGATACCATGGAAAACCCCTCCTCATACACCCCTCAGCTGAAGTATGTTTGATATATTCCAATGGAAATAAAATTGGAGATACCATTCCTCCCACCAAGGCTTCTCCACTCCCTGATGTCCCACTAATCATATAAATCCTACCTCATGAATGCCCTGAGAACTCTTCGACACCCCTTGTTCCCAATTTCACTCTCCCCTAAGGTCACATCCTGGTTTGGGAGACAATCCCCCAATACATTACCCAAATCCACTTCTTCTATCCCCCACCGAGCATATAATCTTTCCAGGTAGTCACAATGCTTACCCTTCCTAAAATGGTTCTTGCTATTCTGGTTTGGTATCTACATCCACCTGATATGGTTCCTTAACCATCCCTCCCTCCCCAAATTGAGGGAACCCCAATGCAGATCCCATTCCTAACTCTAATAGCACCACCCTCCCCCCCACTGGCCTGCACCACTACTACAACTAGGGATAGATGGAATAATAAAGAGCCCATCGCTTCACTTCCCCCTCGATTTCAACCTGCTTGCGCACTATGCGAGAAAGAAGGACACCCCACCAATAGATGTCCCTATCTCTCGGAGCTATGCAATGTAATCCAACTCCCTCGAGCAATCACATTGCTCATCGCTTCATCCATCATACCTAGTAATACAACCATGTCCCCTACTATAGTTAGCAAAGGGCTGCGAACCAAATTCACATGTGCCATCTATTCGGAGTATGGCCATTACACCCACCATTGCCCTGTGCTACCTCAGTTTTGACAGACACTAACGACAGTATGACAGATCTTTCAGAAAGAACCCCCTCCATCCACATCATCAAGTAACCATGTAACTGACATCCATTATTTCATGACCTTAGTCAATGAACGAATGAGATTCCCTTTCTCTCTTTGTGAATCACTTGATCATTTCACGTACCAGTGTCCTACGATCATTGAATATAGGCATCGTCAAATGGCCCTTATTCAAAATCCTACACCCAACCCACTTCCAGTGATACAAATGATTACCCCTACTCCATCACCAGATATTTTTCATATTCTCTCTCCTAAGCTTGAGGCACTTCCCACTCCTCCATGGTTCATGGATAGCCTATATCAGGATTTTCCCCCAAATCCTCCCGATTCTCTGGTTCATTTCCCCACGGAAATCTGATGCCCGACCATAATTTGTAACCCACAGTATCTCAATATTTGGTTTATGTCAAGCGAACTGTTGCAACCTCCTTGTGTGACCCCCTCTACATCTTCCCCATCAGAAGGCAACCACACAGTGACAGTCACCAATGTTACTCCCATGGATCCCCTATATTCTTTCCAGTTCCACTGCGATGAAGAAGTCCTCGAGGAATTAACTACCCCTGATTTCCCATGGAGTTCACTCCATCACAAAGAACTCTTTCTCTCACATGAAGCCTTTGAGCCTCCTAGCCAAGACTCCATATACACAATCGAAACCAAAGATTTTATTCCATCAGAGAATATAGGCTGGTTCAACAACCCCATCCCTGTCCCCAATGCTTTTGAAGAAGGCAACATGGACACCATTTCCCCCACTGTTAAAATTGATATTTCCGTCAAACCTGGAATCCTAGAAGAAATTACCATTGGCGCCGCATGCTCACCTGAAGAACTTAAAACTTATAAAGATCTCTTCCAGGAATACCAGGACATTTTTTCCTGGTCACACATAGAGATGCCTGACCTTGATCCTTGTATTGTCAAACATCGTATAGACACATGGCCTGATATCACACCTATACATCAAAAGTAGCACCCACTACACCCATCCAAAGCAGCAACCATCAAAGCCAAAATTGACAAATTACATGCTGGAGGGTTCATATACCCCATCGCATACACGTCATGGGTCTCCAACCCTATCCCTGTAAAATAAAACATGGGACTATTCGCGTCTGCACTGACTTTCTCGATCTCAATCACACCTGTCCTAAAGACAACTTCCCAACGCCTTTCATCGACCAAATTATTGATGATTGTGCCAACCATGAGGCCTTGTCCTTCATGGATAGTTTCTCTGGCTACAATTAAATTCAAATTCATCCAGCAGACCAATATAAAACCTCATTCACTACCCCATGGGGTAATCTTGCATATCGTGTCATGCATTTTGGACTCAAGAATGTCGGTGCAACATTCCAACGGGCCATGACTTACGTTTTTCATGATATCGCTCACATCATCCTCGTGTACTTGGACGACCTCATCGATCGCTCCTAGAAATGCACTCAACATATAGATGACTTAAGATTTTTCTTTCAACGGTGGAATTAGTACAATATCCGCTTGAACCCCCTCAAGTGTGTATTTTGTGTCACCACTGAACGCCTCCTTGGGTTCATCGTCTCCCAACATGGCATCATAGTCGACCCCCTCAAGGTACAAGCCATCACCGAAATTCCACCACCTCGGAATTTACACCAATTGCAGAGCCTACAAGGTAAAGACAACTTTGTACAATGCTTTGTCCCAGATTACGCCACTTGCACAAATGGTTTCCTTCGCTTGTTGCATCATGATATCCCATTTCGATGGGATGAACATGCCCAAACTGCTTTTGATGATCTAAAAGCGGCTCTCTCCAACACCCATTTGATTTTTCCACCCAACTATGATCGTGACTAAATCCGCTACTTATTGGCCTCAGTTGTCTCAATAGCAGGAGTTTTGTTCTAGCTAGGGGATGATGGCCGTGAGCATGTAATTAATATATTAGTAAAAACCTCTCAGGGCCACCCCTGAAGTATAATCATGAATATAAATTTTCCCTTGTAGTTGTCCTTACATTCCAAAAACTGCGCCATTATATCTTTCTTCGCACTACCAAAGTCGTGGAAAATTCAAACCCCATGCAGTACTTTTTTAGTCGCCGAAAAATTAATGGAAAATTTTCCCGATGGATCGTCATCCTTTAGGACTATGACCTCGAGCTTGCAACTCCCAAAATAAATAAAGCACTCATTCTCGCCGAACTCATTTCGATGTTTCCCTCATATGCTACCAGTTCACTCATCAATACGTACTTCCCCTATGAACACCTCTTCTACATCCCCTCGGATGACCCCTGGTATGGCGAACTTCTCATCTACCTTCAAACACAAAATTTTGGAACTCCTATTTCCAGAGAAAATCGTCGATGCATTCACCATCAGGCAACTCGATATCCTTATCGGTGACATCTTATATCGATGAGGGGTCAACACCGTACTCCGTCAATGTTTGACCATCGATGAAGCCAACATAGTCCTGAATGATTGCCACAACGTCGCCTACGGTGACCACCTCTCAGGGATGTCCACTACCCAGAAAAATCATTCGAGAAGGCTACTTCTGGCCCAGATTGTTTCACGACTATATCCATTCTATGAAATGGTGCGACAAATGCTCGCTTTATGCACACAAAGCACAAGCACCACCCGCTCTTCTACACCCTATCATCTTTGCCAGCCCCTTTTTCAAATGGGGTATTGATTTCATGACTTGCAACCCTCCATCCAACAATGGAAACAAGTACATTGTCATGGGAGTCGATTACTTCACCAAGTGAGCCAAATCCATGCCTACCTTCAACAACACCACTGACACCGCGACACATTTTTTCTTTAACCACGTCAATACCCGCTTCAGAGTACCACTACAACTAGTCTCCAATAATGGAAAATAATTTGAGAACGAGATCTTCATCAAAATTTCCTCAAAGTTAGGCTTCTCTCATGAGTTCACCTCACCTTACTATCCTCAGTCCAACGGATAGGTTGAGGCGGTCAACAAGGTCCTCAAAGCCATGTTGCAGCGTATTTTCAACAAACATAAGACCAATTGGCATCATATGTTGTTTTCAACAGCATGGGATTATCACACGGTAGTTAAAACTGCCATTGGTTTTACACCATTCCATCACGTCCATGGGGTCGAATCCACTCTCCCCATCGAGTGCGAAATTCCCACTTTACGCATCACCATCAAGATTTTACCTGACATTGCTCCAATGGAGAAGTGCTTGCTGAACTTAGAGTCATTGGATGAATACTGTTGGTATTCATTACAGAAGAATGAGGTAGCCAAAAAGTGGTTGAAGGCCACCTTTGACCACCATGTCAACCTTCTCTCATTTAATGAAGCAAACCTCGTCCTTGCCTATGACATTGCTCATGATACCCTCAACCATGGAAAATTTGATTCATTATGGCATGGACCTTACATCGTCCAACACTGAATCACCAAATTCGTCTACATCATGGCCTCCCCCAACTGCGATCCTCTCAAAGAACTCGTCAATGGGTTGTACTTAATTTTTTTTTATACCTAAGCATATCCACTCTACACTAGGATTTTTATTTTGTACACATTTGTAGAGTTTTTAGTCTTCTTTTTACCTCCATGACTTATGTATGATATACCATTTGTGTTATTGACAGATGTCTCCATCGGCCTACCACATCGGTTACACTAATGGGGCTGGCCGATGGACACAAAATCTCGCTTCGACCTCTTGGGCCCTCTATTCCCCCTCACATGAACTGCTCCACTCTAGCGGCATATGTTTGGGCTCAAAATCCAACAACCAAGAAGAATACACAACCATCATTGGCCTCCTTTCTAAGGCTATTCACCACCATATTCGTCACCTTAGCGTCTTACTAGATTCCCAACTCGTCATCCTACAACTCAACAATGTGTACCATGTCCGCGATCCCTACCTCTTCCGCAAATACCTGCAAGTTAGAATATTATCTCGACATTTTGATTCAATTACATTTACACATATTCCATGAAAATTTAATGAAACAATAGATTATATGGATAACCTAGTGTGAGAATGGAATTTATCACATCAAGACACCATTACACATACATAAATCATGAAAAGTCTATCACAGAATATAGATTAGGCATCATAAAAAACCCCACAAAACATCATCACATGTGAACATCACAAAGATCCAACAAATGTATATCCATATATACATATATCTATGAATGTTCCATCAATGTATACAAAAAATAGTACAACATATACATCGCCCATAGGTAGGTGAAATCCCTAATCCCTATAGGCACAAAAAAGGTGTCACCCCACCCTATACAAAATGGGTTTGCAGGCCTATTTAAATACAAAAAATATCTATACATCAATAGCACTCATGGTGACTCTAGAGCACCACCACCCAGTCCTCTATCTGGAGGATGTGCCCCACCAGCTGGGGGTCCTCCCGGTCCCAGGGGTAGTATCCTAGTCATAGTTTCCCCTGCTACAACTGCTCTGCAGATCAAGGTACACAACTCCACCGGAAGGCCCACACATTGCTCCAAGACTCCCTCATCCTAGATCTGAGTCCACATGCCCTCATACACTCCCTTTAACACAACCTCCAATCAACGACATAAATCCTCTAATACCCCATTGAACTCTCCTTGAGGCACATTCGATGACCCTGCATTGGGGTCCTTGAACCTGCATCTCCTACTAGATGTCTCATCCTCGACTGGCCTCACACCGGCCTTGTCTCTCGGACATCTCTCTCCCACCCACAAGTCTCCCTATGGTGGTCTCACGGGCCCCTGATGAGCCGATGCTCTGACCAACTCTACCTCTTGTCTATGCAAACCCACATCTGTATACACAACAACCAAATGATAGCATCAACATCCATCCATACATAAAACATATGCTATACTATCAAAATCACAAAACATCAAAAACATCAACATACCTCTTTGGTCCCAAAATTCTCCAGAAAGTAAGACCATGTCTAGATCCTGATGGCAGTCCATCCTACCATATGGGTACCACAGGATTATCTGTGGCATATGACGCCACACACGTGCTAGCTCG
>ML778177.1:17118-35885 GCA_009831015.1 Picea engelmannii | reverse complement strand
TTCATGTTTAAAGGGTCTGAAAAGGGCTTAAAAGAAGACCCGTTTAAGGAACATTCTTCTGGACCAATTTAACGAGTGTGAAGAAACAAGGTCACTTGACAATCTTTTCATTTTTAAGGAGTCTGAAAAGGGCTTAAAGAAGATTCCATAATGGTTACTTTTCTTAGTTAATCCGGACGAGATCGAAAAGAATAAATGCAGTCTCGTCGAATGTTGCTTTCGGATCTCAAACCGAGCTTGAAAAACAACAAAGTTAGCTCATGATAGACTCTTTGTGGGTCGATGCCTGGCATCTCCTCAGGGGAGTTGTATGCTCCGACGAAAACATTGTCTATGACGCCAGGGGTTCTGGAGATATTGATAGGTATCATTTCAGCAATGGTTTCCATATTACCCTCATCATAGATCTTGTGTGTAGCTAAGGGATTAATAGGACATGGCTGATCTCCCCTCATGGTGATAGTAAATTCTCCTGCCTCGATTCGGCTTAACTCTGGGAGGAAATATGATATGTGATGAAGATCTTCCCTAGGTTTGTTCGGACTAGTCATCGCTTCGATCACTGCTTCGTCAGAAGGCAAGACTAAGTCTAACGAATCTATGGTAGCAAGAGAACCATGAGCCCAAATAGGCTCTAGAAGTGGATCCAACTCTTGTACGGGAGTCGGATCAGGGTTAGCTGAAGCTTGTTGGACTAAAGAGTACGCTACTTCAGCAGCTGACAAGGGCATGGACATGTCGGAGTGCCCTGTCTCATCCATTTTGGCTAATGGGGAAGGAAGAATCCACAGATCCTCAAAGTAAGTTGTGCAAAATGACGAAACATTAAAAATCTCAGCCTTGTGGTGATTAGATACAAACTTGACATCGTCATGAGGAGGTGGGTAATCGAAGGTATATGAGTTGGCCAGATGCTAGGTAAGCATGTGTGGTGCAATTTAGGGTTATAACAGTCATGGACAGGGCCTACCATCATCAGCAGAAGATCAAGCAAACCTTTGACAAGAAGAGCAAAAAGAAAGATTTCGAGCTCGGCGATCTGGTGCTCAAATGGGATGCACCCAGGCAGGATAGGGGAAAACATAGTAAGTTTGATGCCCTTTGGTTTGGGCCTCTCAAGATCTCTGAGGTGTTTTCAAACAACACTTAAAGGTTGTAGGATTTGGAAGGCGAAGAACTTTTTGATGGCCCAGTAAATGGGCATTTACTGAAAAAATGTTTTTGTAAGCCGTAGGCAGCTTCTTTTGTTTTGTAAATATTGTTTTCTATTTTCTATTTTTGGCTTAATAAATGACTCCATAGCCCAACAGCAAGGCACTAAATCTGCAAAAATAGACCTTAGAGCATCGCAGAGACGACTCTATCCCCCATGGAGCCTAATGTTAGCGACATTTCTTGTAAGGGGGGATAAAATGCGAAGGAACGGGTAAAAAACCCACTTACCCTAAGTTTGGGACGCAAAATGCGTCTGTGGTTAAGCAGTAATCAAATCTGGATGATAGGGATCCGCGTGTCCAGATCAATAGCGTGCATTGGATTTTGGAGCCCCCCGCCTTTCTACCTTTAAGCAGGGGGGGGGGTCCAGAATCGAGCACGCACCTCTCTGACGGCTACGATCTAAGCGCCTAAATCAATGGCGCACAGGAAATTCCAGACCCCCCTTGCCTTTCTACCTTTAATAAGGGGGGGGGGTACGGAATCAGGCATGCATCTTCCCAACGGCCAAGATCAGAATGCTTGGATAAACGGTGCTTAGTTGATCCCACCTTTCCATTCTTCTCTGCTTTTAATCAATGTGGGGCCTTCCCCCACCGTGTCACCTCCCGAGCCACCTCTCCCCTGCTATCATGTGTCCCCCTCTCTCCACGAAACCTCTCCATTCATCCTCATGGAACACTTTGTCCTTTTTCTCGTTTTCACCTGACACTTCATGCCAGGTGTTCTTCATCTCCCAACTTGCCTCTCCTCCTCCTTCAGTCCCGCCGCCTTATGACTTCCCCATCATCTCCCTATGTCACTGTGCCTCGTCGTAAGAGTGCTTCAGCCCTCTCCCTCAGGCTATGTATGGCCGTATCCACTCAAGCCCCATGCTCCATGTCTCCTCTGCCCATCCACCACCCCCCATTTTTCACCCTAGCCTTCGCACTGGCCTCCACATCCATTCATCAGGCCATTCAGCTAATCCAAGTGGCAGCGCAGGGGACCCTCCATGTCTTAAAAAGGTGCCAAGTTTGTCGGGCCGTTCTCAATCCCAAGGAAGTAGTTATTAAGGTAGTTGGTGGTGGTTAGACATCATCTCCGTCATAAAGGGAAAGTCCGGCGATGAATTAAAAGCACGTCGATTCGCACACGGGACTGTCAGGAGTTCGATCGCGTCTGCCATAGGTGCACGATCATTCAGAGACTGCAGGTGCAGATTGTCAGAAGCCATGCAGACGCAATGTTTTTTAATGCAACGTCTCAATTTTGTTGTTGTTGTTATTTTGGGTATATGTAGGCATTTTTTCCATTTTTGTATCTATCGATGGTTGAGCAAGCTCCCGGTGGTAAACTTTAATGAAGCAATGTTTTCCTGGTTATGTTTGGACTCTTGAGACTTCTTGTCTTATGAATGTCAGTTTTTCTTTTGCGTCTTTGTTTACACTGTGTTAGAACGGCTCAGAATTGGAGAATCCAGTCGAGCGGTAACTGTTATAGTATGATGTAGAGTTTGATCACTGTAATAGTTGCATTGTTTCTAATCGGTCCCTATGATTTTATTAGCGTTGAATGACTTGGAATTGGAGAATCCAGTCAAGTCCCCCCTCTCAGTTCCTCAAAGCTCTAAACCAGATGATCTCACATTCAATTTTTTTCTTCTACAAATTACTGAAAGGCCTGTTGCCTGAGGTAGTTTGTCCACTCCCCTCACCAAGTCTTCAACCTGCTCATTTTCAAATCAACTCACTGACTGAAGTTAAATCAAGACCTCCTTTGTTCCTCGCATGTCGGACCCAGTCCCTAAGTTTGAGTGATATCTTCCTGAGTCTCTACCCATTTGATCACCCATTAAAACTATCATGACATAAAAATTGATGGACGTCGAGCTCTGCTCCTGCAAGCAATCCAGGAGTGACTTCCGTCGCCAACAATGGTAAAACCAACAGTGAAGGAAAATGGCATGGAGGTGTGTTGGATGATATACAAGGCACATGGAATGAGCTGTTAAGTCATCGAGATATGGCTACACAATGTGTTTTATATCATGAAAGAAATAAGACATAGCATGTTGAAAAGTTGCACTAGCATTCTTTAAACCGAATGGAGGTTTCCGGTAGGAAAAAGTGCCCCAAGGACAAATAAAGGTGGTCTTGTGTTGGTCTACAGGTACGATATTGATTTGATTATATCCGGAGAAACCATCCATCAAAGAGAAGATTTCACTTCCAGCACAATTGTCAACGATATGGTCAACGAAGGGGGTAGGAAAGTTGTCTTTAGGACAAGATTTATTAATGTCTCTATAATCAATGCACACGTAGATCGTACCTTGTTTCTTGTTAATCGGAACAAGATTGGAAACCCAGTCAGTTAGAGCCACAGGGTAAATAAAGCTATCTTTGAGAAGTTTCTCAACTTCAAGCTTGATAGCGGCTGCTTTACGTGGGTGGACCGGACAAAGTCATTGCCGGATGGGTTTAGCACCCGGGTATGTCTTAATCTCGTGTACAACAATGTCAGGATCAATACCCAACATTTCTTCATAGCTCCATGCAAAGACATCATGAAATTCTTGGAAAAGAGACTTGTAGGTGAAAAATTCGTCATGGGAACACAAAGCTCTGATATGCACATTTGCGACAACTCCAGGCTTTATGGATATGTTGAGGGGGATGGTGGGTGAGATATTACTTAAGTTCCCTTCGTAGAACATATTGTGTGTAGACTCGAGAATGGTAGAAATGACGACAACAGTCGACGGGGTAGATATTCGTTGGTAACTCTCGATGGTGTGTTGTTCCAGGAAGAGAATGGAATGATGATGTCCATCATGCCAAGGGGTATCTTCGATGGACATAACAGACATAATAATTTCATCTGTAGGAAAAATGACGCAGAATGGATCCGGAGATAAATCACCAAGAGAGGGGGTAGAAGGGGTTGTCGATTGAATGGCTTGATAAGCAGATTTGACCAGACTCAAAGGCATTTGGTCACCATAACGAAGATGATTTCCAGGGTTGGGTACTATCCATGGGTCATGAGACACAGGGGTTTCGTGAATAGAGGTGGATATCATGTTGATCATGGCGACAAATAGATGTGGAACATCGAGTGGTGGAATGGGGAAAGTACCCATCAAAGAGGAATCTTTAAGAAGACCCACACTGACGTTCTCATATATAGGGGGGGTTTTACAATGAAAGGTACATTGTTGGTACGTGCATCGGAGTGAAAGAAGGCCAATTGGTCCACCGTAATTAATTTTCCTTGATGTGGGAAATGTATGACATGGAAAAGAGTGGACACAAATGCATGCATGGAATCAATCCATCTACAGCCAAGTAGAAGGTTGTAATCAAGAGGAGCGTCAAATACATCCACTTCAACGTTGACTCTTTTTCCTTATAATGTAATAGGAAATAAAGGGAGGACACCATAAGGCTTAAAACCAGAGCCATTGAAGGCTTTGAGAATGTTGTGGGATTCAGTTAAAGGATGAGAGTTGATGGATTTCGAGCAGGTAATAGACATGACACAGGTTGAGGCACCCTCATCAATAACTGTTCTACAAATGTTCTTGTCGGAGACAATAACTTGTATTTGGAATGCGAGTTGAGGGGGTAATCGTGAAATGTGATCTTCCCAGTCAAAAATTATTAAATTTGTATTGGTAGGGTTGATTCCACCAATAGCTTTCAACAATGCCTTCCATTGTATAGGACAACTCTGAAGGACTTCGAGGGCTGACATCACGGATGGTGCTTGGGCCAGATCTTTGACAATACTGTAGTTCTGGGTAGCACGTGCATGAGGATTGAAAGCAAATTTTTGAACAACACCCTTTGGGGGAGAGTGAAGAACTGTATCTAGGCTCGATCGTTCGAGATGAAGAGGACTATTGGTAGGTGGAGTTGTGGGAGATGGTTGGACCAACGAAGGAGGTATTTCATCAATATTCTCTTTGGAGGAAGAAGAATCTTTGGCACGAGTGGTAAGTGTGATTTCATTCTTCTTTGAATCACTTGTACACATTAAGACATAGGATGTCATGGAGGGTTAAGGTTGGTCATGAATGACCAATTGGGCCTGTTGTTGAGAAGGGAAGGGTTGTGACAACACGTCTGGAGTAGGTGGTTTTGGGGTCCATTGAAGGAACTTAGTAACCTCAGTTGATCTTGGACAATCCTTAGTGTAGTTATCATCACCACAGATAAGACAAGGGTATCAGGGTTTGCGCTTAACCTTATCGTCAACAGGTTGTGTTTTGGTCTTCTCAGATTGTAGATTATTTTTATCCTCCTTGTTCTTACCCTTCCCTTTTTTGGATTTATTTTTTTCGGCGGAGGTAGATTGAACAGAGTTCACCTCATAAGTCCTGTTGGTGGGAGGGATAAAAGATGGAGCATTTTAAACATTAGAAGCAATGGATTTGGGGTTGTTGCTAGAGTCTTGGACAGAATGGGGTTTGGCATGGAAAGTGTCAATCACACCATCAACTACATGAGAAGAAACAGGAGTAGTTGAAGTAAAAGAAGTAGAAGGATGAGGTGCATCAGGCAGTAAGTCGTAAAGAGTACTTGTTTGTGAGTAAATGAGGTCGAGGTATTGAGCACAACTGATCGCCTGTTCTTCTATGACAACTCCACCCATGGCAATGTCACGAGCGATGTCATTCATAAATGATTTCATCAACCACTCTCCCAACAACCGATTGGGAAGTTTGAGTTTGATGAGACGTCGTCTCCGTCGCCACTCACGAATGTGATCAGAAATATGAGTGGCTTTGGTTTGTTTGAAATAACTCAAAATTTTGGTTCCCATTTCATAGTGGATCGGTAACTGGTAGTGGGTGAGGAAATCCATAGTGAGGGTGTTGAAGTCAGTGAAGAAGCCTCATGGTAATTCTATATACCACTTCGCGGTGGAACTTGTGAGAGTTTGTTGAAAAAGGCATAAACGAATAGAGTCATCCATAAAAGAGTTGGATGAACACCAAAGGTGAAAAGTCATTACATGATTGTTCGGGTCTTCTCCTGGTTTACCATCGAATTTAGGGATGTCAAATGGTAGTTTGGCCAGTAATGTTGGCCATTGAGGAGAGTGACAGATCAGATCATTTAAAATTCTCAACAAATCAGGGAGGTCCAGGGTGGCTAAGAAGGGTAACTTTCTATTCACATGTGGGTACTGGTGACTTTGGGGAGGGAGCCATGTAGGTATACCAGTGGGACCATAATAAATTTGCATATAATGGGAAGATACAGGTAGATTCGGTTGTTGGTGTGGAGGCAAGTAATTTATAGGGTTGTATTGGTTGGGGTTGTTCCCTTGAACAGGGGCGTTCGAGCCCCAAATAGGATTGGGAGTACCTAGATATGGTTGGCATGTACTAGGGGGTATGAAGGAACTAACTTGAGGTGGTTGCCCCCAGTCAAATGAGGGTTGTTTTGGAGAATATGGTTCCAATACTGGACCAAATATGGAGGTATTTTTTTTCCATAGGCTGGGGTAGGTGAGGGTTTCCCTCCAATCGGGGGTTGTGTCCCAATTGGGATTTTTCCTGCAAAAGGGGATTGGGTTTGGCCTCCTTGGTGAAATTGTCCACCGATATGAATCTGGTAATTAGGTGTGAAAGACAGGATGGTGACACTAGGGTCGGTGCCTCTAATAGAGGATGGAAGAGGTCCTCTGAAAGGGGTTCGAGGAAGTGTCAAAATAAAACCAGGAACGAGGTGGTACCTAGAAGGAGTGGAAATGCCAGGAGTCCCGGATGGGATTTGTGTAGGAGCGGGAATAGAAGCATTCAACACATGATATTTGGGGGGAAGTGTTGGGGTGAATCTAGGCGAAAGTGGTGTGCCAATGGGTGCTTGGATATCCATCGTAATCCTGGTGTGAGGATGCATAGTATCTGGGACCATTGTGTAATGGAATGTTTGTAGGGGGATAGTCAAGATGTGGTCAGCTGGCGGAGCGTCTGAACTAGGAAAATAATAGGTAGTAGTAAAAGGTATTACATCTAAATCGAATGTTTCGGGAAGCTCAGGTGTGATAATGATATCAACACCTGCTCCTGAGCCAAATAGATCCCATCTAAAAATGCTAGTAGTCCAAAAAGGATCTTGAACCTTGGGTCCTATGAAAGTTCCGGTTGGTAATCCATAAGACTCAACAACTATTTCTCTAGAAGAATTCACTCGAACAATACGTCTCTCAGAGTCGAGAGGAAGTTGGAAGTCCTCTGGAGAATTGGTAATTCAGAATCATTCTAAAGAGTTAGTTCTTTCCACTTGTGGAGTGGAAACGTCTTGGACTTCACTTTGTTGAGGAGAGCCCTCCGGTGAGTTGGTAGGAAAGGGTTGAGAACCTTCTAGATCTTCTGGAGGTAGTCCTTGCATTCTACGTGAACAGTGTGGAGGGTCAATTGTGATTGAGTTGAAAGATTATGAAAGAAATTCTATGGCCAACTTGGGTAAACAAACAACACATGCTAGTAAAATCTAGGAATCAAAACCAAGCAAACAAGACCTTACAATTCTGAGCTCACTAGTTGGTGATGAAATCCAACGTCGTGATGAAGAGACAAGAAGGGGTTGGGCGAGGGTGGAAAAGTTACGTTGACGACCTACTTAACGGACTTACACCCTGGTGCAATCTCCCACACATAATTGTGGGTATACCCTCCAAGGAGCCTGAGTGAGTCTAGAAAATGTTGATTCTAGGTACTGTGAAGACTTACCCCTTCACAGTCACCTTGTGTAAGACCCTAAGAAGATAGGATACTAAGGTTACCACAAACAACAATGATGCCTGGGGAAACAGTCGACAGTCCGATCCACACGCAAGGGCAGGGTATCTAGCCCGAAATAAACTTGAGAGGCTTCCACTCATCATTGTGGGTATACCTTCAAGTGACCCCCATAATACATGCAATCTCTACACCGAGATCAACAAAGTAGGGTGAGTAACTATGCCAATCTCAATGCGACCTCAGGTTTGACCCTTGTGTGAGAAGGGATTCCCAGGAAAAAATGTTGCTAATGGAATTTGACACTCCTTATCACAAGATACTATTGTGTGTTTTGTGCTTTGCAGAGTGTGTCTCACTACCTATTCCAAAGCTCTAGCCTAGCTAATGTTGGTGCAAAAGAGCCCTAGAAAATTTTCTAGTTGAATTTTAAAGTTGCGCAATATTATTAAAGGTTGTTGTTATGCAAAAAGGAGATGGAAATGAAACCAATGTTGTGTAAGACTCTAACCAAACAATGCATAAATAGGGATGAATGATACAAATTTTCGTTCGATGAATTCTATCTACAGGAGGGAAAAAGGAGTTTTATGGAACAATGCGAACTACGATGTACGATCTTTCTTGAAATGTAATATCAAAAAATCATGAACAATGAAAATTCCCTATTTGTTCTCTTTCAATATTTGAATGCCAATATTTTTCGAATAAATGATTGCAAAAAAAAATCTTTAATTTTTTATTAGAAACCAAGCAATAGGGATGGAACTAAGAAAAAATAAGCAACCAATGAAAATGAAATACTCAACAAACACCCAAATCGATCTTTCAATGAAGATAAAAATAACAAACTGACACGACCAGTCTCTTCAAATGCAGATGGACAACAATGTTTCAAGTAGTAAGCAATCAAAAAGGACAATTAGTCCCAACTTTCAATCCAATCAAAGGCTCTCGACCAAACAAGCACTTGGATTTCAAAATCAGAGATTATACCCTTGTTAAGAAAAGGTCAAGAGGTAAAAATTGAGAAAAAATGATCAAGAAGAGTTTTTAATTTCCGTAAACTAATCATTCGCAAGATTTGAAGTCAAGAAATAGTCAATCACTGGCAAAAGAAGTTCTTCCCACATAAACAAACAAATCTAGGCATCTAAAGACACAAAAAGACCTAATCCAAAGTTTTTAAAAGTGAATTCACAGTCTGGTAGTGGGGTACAGTGTGAGAATTAGGGATTCTCGCAACCTAGACATAGGTAGGGTGTGAGAAGGTCGCACTGAACTGAACACTAGCATGTGAACTTCAGTGAGTCTCATAGGCCACAGAAAGGTACAATGCGAGAAGTTTTGTAATCAAGCAAAATTTGGAAAAAGGACAGAACTTTTGAGTGAACTTATGGATCCAGAGAGTCTGTAAGGATCTCCTATAGACTCAAAGATTGATCGGGAATAAAAAAGGGTAGTTCAAGAGCAAATGGCCAAGAAAAAACCACAAAATGGGTTGTATCCCCAGTGGAGTCATCAATTTTGTTCTCGGATAAATCAGTAGGTGCAAACACTAACTGATCTCCCTATATCCACCTGGATCTAGAACAAAATGAGACAGGACATGACTCTTTATCTAAGTTGCAGTCATTGAATCTACTACCAAGAAGGAATGAGTGACATACCTTTATATCACTTCCTTAGGTCTCTATTGTTCTTACTTAGCTCTAGTGCTCTTGTGGAATCAGGTCCAAGACAACACAAACCAACCAAAGTGAAGATAGCAAAGTATATTCAATGTCAACCTATGCATATGATCAAGGAGTTATGCAATAAAATAAGAGTGATTTTATGGGAAAGGGACATGTCGTTGTATTATATTAAATGAAAGTAGAAGATACAACTATATCACCTTGATGTCGCAAGCTTCCTTTTAGTGATCCTTGGTTCCAACACACATACTTTCTCTACACTATCATGAAGAATATCCAGTACCACTTGATAGACAAATAGAGTCTTCAAGCTTCGGTCCAGACATAGTTCTTCACACAATTCTCCCATAAATTCTTCATTCAATCTTGCTTAACCTTTTCCATGAGAAACCTTTCAATATATAGGAGAAGGAGAGATGGTTAAATGGATGAGGATGATCCCAATAAATCTAAGAAGTCAGTAGGATGCTAACCATGTGAATGCCAACTCATTTTCTAGAATATCCTCTTCTAGAACCTTCGTAACCTCTTCTTCCATTTTTAGCCTTAAAACAAGTTCGCATCCTACTTATAGAGCAAACTGTGAACTCCTCATAGGCCAAGGATAGAGAAACCTATGAGAATGAGGATTTTCGCACTCTACACCATATGCAGCCTATGAACTCACTTTAAAAATATGCTTTGTAGAGGAAGAAATTAGTCACTTTTCTCAGGAAAAAAGGTCCTTATTAGGGTTTGATCACATAACTGTAGATACATCACCAGAGTGACCAAAATCATGTGTAACAAACACGACCCCCTTGTATTGTATTTCTTCTTCATTTCCTCGACCAATGCTTTCTCCTTCATTTTTTCCTCAAGGAACTACGTAGGATCCTCACCTCATGATAGCATCCCTGTGATGCATGAAGTAAGATCTACGTCTATTGAGACGAGTTGTTCCAGCCATAGGTATCCTCCATGGGTGATTGCCATCAGCTTCTTGATGTATTTTTTTTCATATTGGCCCCTCCCAAAGTGTGGGATGTCCAACAGGACTAGAATCTCATTTTTGGCCAGTCCCGCTTCCTACTAGACAGGTTGATTAATTGGTTCGCCAAAGGTTCCTATACCCACATTTTTTAGGTAGACTTACTTGGCCAACTCAGGGAACTTGTCCATGTCCATCACGTCATGGTTTGAGTACCTCAATTTCTCCATGTGGCCTAACATATTTTTTTTTATATGTACCCCTTCCAGGATGTGCAGCAAGACAATGGTTGTGGTGAGTTGCATACACGGTGACCTTGGTACCCATCTGATTTCCCTTTCATTGTGGTGGTTGAGGAGGTTCCATCCTCCATTGTTCACTCTTCTGCATACTCATCTAGTTGGCTGATGACATATTCCACTATTCCCTCCTTTGGTTGTTCTGGTGTGGGTGTCTGTGACCTTTCCGGTACGACTATTTATGCCTAGTTTGGGGCCTTCCGATTAACTCTGGGGGCTTCTTCAGGTTTTTTAGGGTGCAATTGTTTTCAGGTTTTTTAGGCTTCTTCCTCATATTGTTGGCCCTATCTCTCTTATAGCACATAAATTTCCATTCCCACTAGTGTTATCCATTGGGTTTCCTCCACGATGGGTGTGGGGCTTACTCTACCTTGGAGCGAGGTATGTAGAAATAGGCATCACCCTAGTGAATGCTATTACATGCAAAAATATGTTGAGACACCTAAAAATATTTACTACACATTCTGTAAATCTGTGGGGCATGATGAGGACTGTAGAGCTTATGATATATTTCATGAAAGGTCAAGGGATACATATAGGATTCAAGGAGACACCCAACAGGAAGGAAATACTACACAATATACTTCCCCGGGAAGAGGAAAATTAAACCCTTGTGGTGGATTCAGAGGAAGACAATGAGGAGGAGGCATGGGTTGAGGTCAAGGTCAGATCATGTGTTATAATTGTGCATATCCAGGTCACTTGGAAAGGGATTGTGAGAACCCTTGTACCACTTGCAGTTACTGCAACTCATTTGAACATGTTATAGAAGATTGGATTACGTTGTTAGCCAAACTTCAGGAGAGACGAGGAGGAAGCCAACAAGTACAACTGATCTCTATAGAACCTCGCGGAGAGGATCCCAGAGTCATTTTTATCATGAGAGGAGGCATTGTTACAGGCAAAGACAGAGTAACACCAAGAAATATTAGAGAACAATAAGGAGTCAGAAAAGTTGTAGAGAAGACACAAGAGTTTGATCCAAAGAAATAGAAATAGACATTTGAAGAAGAAAGAAAAGAATTTGGAAAAGATCGGGCTTCTTCATATAAAGCTCGACCAGAAAAAGGAGAATATTGAATGCCTCTGGCATTTGATCAATCTGCTTCACACAGAGAAGTAAAAGAGGCAAGCAAGCTTATGGAATTCTTATGTACTTGCATTAATTTGATAAAGGATGAAAGAGTTGTACAAGAGCTACAAAATTTGATCAGACAGTATGAGCTAGGAAAGACAGATCCCTTACTGAGTAAGGTAGTACATCAAGTATCTAAAAAGAGAAGGACAAATAAGGAGTTGCATCTGAATGCTCAGATTGGAGATTATGATATATATTATGTGGTCCTTGAATTAGGGTCAGAGGTCAATGTTATGACAAACAAGACCTAGGCACTGATGGGAAAACCTAAGTTGATCTATTCCCCTATCAAGCCTAGGATGTCCAATCAGCAGGCTGTGAGCCCCTTTGGAAGACTAGAACATGTCCCTGTGGACATTGATGGGGTCAGAACGTTTGTAGACTTTGAATTAATTGAGATAGTTGACGATATTTGTCCTTATCCTGCGTTGTTAGGAATTGATTGGGATTTCAATAATTCTACTGTTGTTGACTTAAAGAAAAGAAGAATGACATTTGAAGGTGATGGCCTTAGGGTCATTGCATCTCTGGATCCTAATGAAGTTCACAGATACACAAAGTCAATAAGAGAAGAGGACCATGCATATGAGATAGAGAATATATACAAATTGGCCACAAGGCAATAGGATTACATTAATCCTACAATAGATGGGAATCTAATCTGGTGAAGTGACAGTGTATGTTCATTAGATTCGAAAGAAGCATTAGAGAACTAGCAGAACAAAATGTATGAAGTTTCTGCACAATGATGTGTTATATTGACTAGACAAGTTCGTTGGATCGGCACAACAGTAAGTAATTTTCCCACCTTTGATGGTTTGGATCACTTAGAAACTTTCTTACTCGATTTTGAATAAATTGTACCAGTACAAAAGAGACTGTTGGCATTGGATGAGGCCTTAAAAGAAACTCCAACAAGATGGTGGGGAGCACATAAGCAGAACATCACGAACTGGGTGCAATGTCACACTTTGATGATAATATGATTCTCAGATTAGATAGAAGGATGCAAAGTTATATACATAGGTGAAAGTTGTCTGAAAGACCATGTACGAATTTTTGAGGAAGCCCGGAGCAGCATTCCTCGGGAGCAGTTGGTGCATAAATTCATTAATACACTAGATACAACAGATATCAACTAGTATCTTCAAGCAGAACTGCGCCTCATCACTGCAAATTGGCAAGGTATGACTTAGAATTTTTTAGCTACATTCTTATTTGAAAGTCAGTACCCTATGGTATATCAAGATTTACAGGTTATAAGACAGAAAGTATTTGAGGAGGCACCTAACCTCCCTTTGGATCATGATGAAGATGAATAGATTGCACCTCTTCAGAAACTACAAGGATGTTACAATATCAATGCCGATGAAGACGATGATCCTAGGAATGTGAACATTGTAGAAATAGAAGGAAAGATAGATATATAAGGACCAAGAATCGAACCACCTTTTATTGGACAGCCAATTAAAGGCAAGAAATTCAATATTGGAACAGATCAAGCACCTAAACTGGCCAACGTTGGAGATTATTGGGATGTTACCACTATTGATAAGATCATAGAATTACTGCATGAATATTAGGACTTGTTTCCAACCAAGTTCACTGATATGAAGGGCATTAAAGGACCTATGGGAGAAATGAAGATTCCCCTAAAACCAGATGCAAGACCAGTCAAGCAGAGACCCTATAGATTGAATCCCAAATATAAGGAGAAAGTTAAGATTGAATTAGACATAATGATGGAAGCAGGAATCATAGAACATGTTGAAGAGTCAGAATGGATTATCCCTATGGTGGTTCAAGACAAGAAGACAGGAGAGATATGAATCTGTGTAGACTTGAGGAAACTAAATGATGCATTTCTACATGACCCATTCCCTACACCGTTTACTGATGAAGTGTTAGATAATGTGGGAGGATAGGAAGTCTACTCCTTCACCGATGGATTTTCAGGTTATCACCAGATCAGGATTTCCAAGGAAGATCGCCATAAGACCACATTTGCAATAGAATGGGGATCCTACCAGTATACATTGATGCCTTTTGGACTGAAGAATGCACCAACCATTTTTTCTAGGCTGGTGGTTGAAGCATTCAAGGAATTTTTACATAAATTTCTAGAAGCCTATTTTGACGATTAGATTGTTTTTAGCTTATTGCAAAATCATATTGAATGCTTAAGAATAATTTTGGATAAGTGCAGGCAATGTCAGATTTTCATGAACCTGAAGAAATGCATTTTCTTTTCACCCTTTAGAGTTCTGCTAGGCCATATTGTTTGTAAGTAGGGGTTGCTGGTAGACCCATCCAAGATTGTCATTATTGTTGATCTACCCCCCCTACTTCAGTCAGATAGTTGTGCACTATGTTGGGACATACTGGATACTACATGAAGTTCATTAAGGGCTATGCACATATCACAAAACCCATGAAGAAACTTTTAAAGAAATATTTCCAGTTTCAATGGAAAAAAGAGTGTCAGTAGTGCTTTGACACACTGAAACAGGAAATGGTTGCTGCGCCTATTCTGGTTTTCCCAGATTGGAGTAAGTAATTTCATGTGCATGTTGATGCATCCTCTATTGCATTGGGAGCAGTGTTATCACAACCAGGAGAAGGATATATTGACCACTCGTTATCCTTTTCTATCAGAAAGCTTTCAACAGCTGTGATAAATTACACCACCACTGAGAGAGAAGGTTTAGGCATGGTGTATGTGCTGCAGAAGTTTCATCAGTACTTGTTGGGAGGCCACTTTAAGATGTTCACTGATCACTCTGCATTGAAATACCTAGTGAACAAAATAGTGTTGGGGGGAAGGATATGCATATGGCTACTGCTATTTCAAGAATATGATTTTGAAATTGTTGTAAATCCAGGGAGGATGAACAAGGGACCTGACCAGTTGTCTAGGTTAGAACATGGAGAGGAACCTACTAGTTTGGAGGATACACTGTCATATGCACATTTGTTTTCCATCAAGAAGATTTATGATCATGTCATCAATATCGTTTAGTTATTGTCAATAGTAATGGCACCTCATGAATACATAGTCATTTAGAAGAAATAGTTGGTAGTGCGCGCTGCGGATTTTTCACTTATAGTTGGACAACTATATAATATGGGACCTAATGAGATCTTGAGGAGATGTGTTATGGAGGAAGAACGACCACTAATTATGGAAGAAGAACATGAAGGCATCGTAGAAGGACACTACGCGGGGAAAGTACCAATGCAGAAGGTCTTGAGAGCTGGCCTCTAGTGACCCACTTTACACAGAGATGTTAAAGAATACTACAGAGCCTGCGATGTATGCCAAAGAGTTGGGAACCCTCCAGAAGAGATGAGATGCATTTATCACCCCAGCTAACCTTACAGGCATTTGCAAAATGGGCCATTCACTTCGTGGGACCTATCAATACACCAGGGAAGCACATAGGAGAAAGATACATAATCACTGCGACAGAGTATTTGACCAGATGGGTAGAATAAAGAGCAGTTAAGGACTGTAGTGCAACTACATCTACGCGATTCATATTTGATGATATCATAACCACGTTTGGATGCCCAAAGGTCCTTATGAGTGATCAAGGTACACATTTTATTAACAATACTATTTAATCATTGACTCAGGAATTTGAATTTCATCACCAGAAGAGAACCTCGTACCACCCTCAGGCAAATGGTATAGTTGAAGCCTTCAACAAGATCTTGGAGACTGTGCTGACAAATATTTGCAATGTAAATAGAGATGACTGGGATTTGAGAGTACCAGCAGTATTATGGGCCTATAGAACCACTTGTAAGAAGCAGAAGAAGAAGGGTCTAGGTACCAAGTGCAGTTGAAACTGGGCACTAGACACATAAAATACAATCTGCACACAGTGGGTAGGAACTGAGCCGAAAGAACAGGTTGTGTTGTGTTTGCTTAAGTTGAAGTAAAGAAGAAGGTTGAGATCAAAGTGCCTCGGGATGAGTCACAGGTGAGTGTTGGGGGCCTGTTAGCCCTTAGGTATGGATTGAGGAAGATAAACAAGGGAAAATGAAGAGAAAAGACGAAATGAGAACTACGTGGAAGACATACTGACTGAGATCAGGTCGAAGTGGTCAAAGAAGAAGAAAAGAAAGATTGAAGTATGGGAGAATGAGTCGTTGGATGAGAGTATCAAGGAGAACAAATTGGTAAGGAATATGGATCATGGGCAACTCAGCAAGTGGAAAAGGCCACTGGTAGATGCTTTGGAGCACTTCGTGGGAAGGAAGGAAAGACAGGATGGCGAAGCCAAGAAAATGTGGGTCAAGTTGACCTAGGGTTTTAGACACCTAGGGTTTTGGTATCTAGGGTTTTGACACCTAGTTTTTGTTCTAAGGTTGTCAATGAGTCATTGTAATGTATAAATAAGAACCTAGATGAGGGAAGAGGGTTCGTTTCGAGTTTGTTGTTGGTTGATATTTTATTATTATTGTTGAGAGAGAAGTGTTGTGTGTCAGAGCCTTCTGGTATTGTAAGATCTTCAGTTGGGTGCGATGATCAACCCTGTAGTTGGGTGCACAGGGAGGGGAAAGAAGAAGAGAAGAAGAGAGAGATCTGCAAGCTAAGAGCACAGATAGAACTGTATGTTTTATATAATATCAAGAAACATAGTTATGTGGATGTATCCCTAGGGAAAGGGTGAACCACATATATATTGTTGTTGTGTGATTGATATGGTGTTCTTTTGTCTTCTGATATTATGTTATTGCATCTTTATGTTAGATCTGAGATATAACTATGCGAAGTAGGAGTAAGATGGTAAATGATATCTAGATGTTGTGTTGTTGTTATATTGGATCCACTTTGCATTTCCTCTGGTTGTAGACACCTATGTCCTGCAACCCCCTACTACTACTTCAGGTGAGACTGCATCTACTTTGCAGGTGTTGCCAATAGGACCAGTAGTCAGGGCTTGTTGGTGTGCTCTTAGAAATGAACCCAACGTATTCCCCTGTGTGCCAACACCTAGTGTCATATCAGGCAACAAGATTTTGTCCACGTTGACAACTTCTAAAGGATGAGGTGTTTTTGTTCACTTCCCTGTGGTTGTGGTAGTGCTCTAGAACTGCTTCAAGGTTGTCTGGAACTCTGGCTCGGTTCTCCCTATTTGGATGGTGCCATGATGGTAAAGATGTCATTCGTCGAGCTTGGCCTCTGCAACCTCTGCAACCTTAACTCTTTGCTTCATATGCTCTATCACTCTGTTCCTTTCCTGATTTCACAATAACCTTTCCTCTCCCACGTGCTTTCTTTGTATTGGATTCATGTGAAGCTTGTCCAAGACGTTATCGTGATTGTATTTTAATTGAACCATTGGTTCCCGCGTACTTTCCATTGATTTCCCTTGTCGTCGCTAGTTGGATCGATAAATGCAGCATCTCTTTAGTCATTTTGGTTATTCAAGTTTGATAGTCGTCGTTTGTTGGCACTTCTTTTACCGTATCCATTGTTAGCGTCAGAAGTCACTCTCATATTGCGGCAGGAGAAGAGCCCAATGCCCATCAGTTTTATGTCATGAATAATTTAATGGGGGTGGTAAAATGGATAGAGACCCAGGAAGATATATCTTTAACTCAGAAAACCAAGCCTAGCATGCAATAACAGGTAAGGTCTTGATATAACTTCCGTCAGTAGGTAGAGTTTAAAATGAGCAGAGGGAAGACTTGGTAGGAGAAGTGAATAAGACTACTTTGGGCATCAGACCTTCCAGCAGCTTGAGAAAGAAGAACTCAGAAGAAAAGACCCTGTTGGTTCAGAGTTTCAGGGAACTAAAAGGTGACTTGACTGGATCCTTCAATTCCAAGTCATTCAGCGTTGAGAAAATACAAGAGCTGATTAGAAACAATGTGACTATCACAATGATCAAACATACATCATCCTATAATAGTGCAACTCGACTGGATCATCCAACTCCAAGTTGTTCTAACACAGTGTTAACAGAGAAATGAAAGAGGTTGACATTCATTAAAAAAGAAGTCTCAAGCGCAAATACATAACCAGAGAAACCAATACTTCATCAAAACTTTACAATCGGGAGCCTAGCTCAACCATCAACCCTTTACAAAAATGGAAAAACTACCTACATATACTCAAATAAAAACCATCAGCAGTAAGATCGAGTCATTGCATAAAAGAAATGTTACATTTGCATGTCTACTGACAGACTGCACATACAGTCTCTAGACAGCGATGTGCTTATGTCATACACAATTAGACTCGTGGCAGCTCTGCGGACGAATCGATAAGCCTTTAATCCTTTGTCGGATTTTCCATCTATGGTGGAGATGATTCCTAACCACCACCAACAACCTTAATAATTGCTTCCTTGGGATCGGGAATGGCCCCAGTCAACTCTGTACCTTTGGGATGTGGAGGCGTCTTCATGTTTCCACCTAGATCTACTAAATGACTTCATGGAAAGATGTGGAGGTGGACGCGAGGGCTAAGGCATCGGATGGGAAGCGATGAATGAACGGTGACCAGGAAAGGATGATTTGGCATGCGTACTACACCATCACAGACTAGCGATGAGGTGTCACAAGGTGAGGGGAAACAACAACTGTGGAGGTGACAGGGGCGAGACACATGACAGGGGACAAGAAGGTGATAGGCGAAGGGAGGAAAGACGGTGGGATGTGATTGGTCGAGGGAGAGGATGAGTCACTATGAGAGGGA
>ML778176.1:1061372-1090815 GCA_009831015.1 Picea engelmannii | reverse complement strand
TGGACTTTGGTAGCAGGTTCGCACTTCACCCTTCCCTTGGACCTTCACTCCCTCCTGGTGGATTGGCCCACCCTCTCCCCGTTCCCATCCCAAAAGCAAAGCTTGGTCTCAATTCTCTGGCAAACTCTGCCCAGATTCATCCTCTGGGGTCTATGGCTGGAGAGGAATAGCAGAATCTTCCGAGAAAAAGAGAGGAAACCCCCTCAAGTGGCTGCCAGAATCAGATCTCTCTTTAAAGATTGGGCTAGCAATCACACCTTCCCGCCGAACAACAGAAAGATGGACGACAAAGAAGAACAATGGTGTGCTCAATTCCACCTCCCAAACCACAATGGGATCAATTCCCCTTCCCTCTCCCAGGCATTTTGGAAGCTCAGACACGGAAAAGAAGATTTCGACAAATGGAAAAGAGATAGAAAATGCCACATTCTCTCTTTTGACGGGGCCTTCAAGGGCAATCCCGGTCAAGCAGGTGGAGGAGGCCTCATTGAAAATCCAAATGCCGGAATTTTGTTGCGCTACGCAGTTGGTCTGGGAACAACCTCCAATAACCATGCCGAGGCAATGGCGCTCTGGCAGGGTCTTTGCCATGTTCAAAGAGAAGACATTCGGGATTTAATAATCATAGGGGACTCCCGAATGCTTATTCAAGCCATAGTCCTCACCAGAGCAACCCAAAACGCAAAGCTAAACAATCTAATAGCCAAAATTCGTTTTCTCTTAAGGGGATTGGACTCATTTCAAATCTACCACGTACTAAGGGAGCTCAATCACAAAGTAGACATTGAAGCCAATAAGGGAGTCGAGCTGGAGGCAGGATAGTCCCTGGTCAATGAACATCAGTCCCAGGTGGATCTTCCATGATATCCCCAATGCCCAAAGGTGATTCAAATCCGATTGCAAGGACGAGCATAACAGAGCTCGTGTCAAGACTCGTGATGGTTCGCTGGATCGAGGGAATCCACTCGCACGCGCCCAGGCAGTCTTCCCACCTGAAATTGCAGAAGCCCAACCCCGCGCCCATGCCTCTCGGGACCAACACTGCAGGGGGAATGATGACGAGAGGCTCCCCAAGCATAAACATTGACCCGCCCGCTCCATTTTCGCAGATCACTCGCAGCCACGCCCAGAGTTCCAGCCGCCCCATTCCTGTAGAAGAACGCCTCAAGCAGCTGGATGAAAAACTGGAAAAGCTCAAGAATATGCTCCAGTTCCAACTGGACTTCTTAGAAAACCTTGATTCTGAAGCTGGGAGGAGGATGGAGCAGTTAGAGCAAGACTTATCCTTTGTCAAGATCGGGTTCACTGAAGAACTCGACAAGCTGCACCAGGAATTGAAAAGTCCACAAGAGAAGTTCGAGGACCGAATTGGAGACCTGGAGGGCAAGTTGTCCAAGCTAAATCTTGAATGGGGAGACAGCTCTGAGAAGTAATGTCCACAGCGCCGATTCGCACCAGTCTGAAGCACTATAAGCATCCTAGCATTTTGTATAGAAGCTAGGTCACTAAATAATTTTAGTATCAGTTCCTCCACAGACTTGGGAAGCATTTCCACTGGTTTTTAAGTATTGTATTCCTCTTTTGCTGGCAATAGCTCTGTGCAGCCATGCCATTGTAACAGATTTGTGGCTTTGCCATTTTTAATACAAATCCCTCTATACGTTACTGTAAAAAAAAAACATAAAAGGACAATAAAAGAACACAAAATCTAAACTAACAATTATAAAGTAAAATAAACTTACAATTATAAAGTAACATAAAAGGACAATAAAAGAACACAAAATCTAAACTAACAATTATAAAGTAAAATAAAAGGACACATAATATAAACTAACAATTATAAAGTAAACTATTATAAAGTAAAATAAAAGGACACATAATATAAACTAACAATTATAAAGTAAACTAAAAGGACACATAATCTAAACTAACAATTATACAAAAACAACTTTCTCCATCCTCCTTTATCGAGAATACCAAATATAGAACAAAGAATAAAGGAGACATGGAAAAAAATGATTTATAAAATATGATAGTAAAACATATTTTACAATAAAAATTAAACTAATTTATAACAATTATTATAATTTAATAAATTTAAATTTGTTTAATATTTAATTAATTTATTTTAAAAATTTATATATAAATGTTTATTATTATTAAAATTTTATAATTATATTAAAATAAAATTTTAAAATAAATAAATTTATTAAATAATTAAAAATTTGAAATTTATTAAATTATAATAAATAATAATAATAATTTTTATAAATTAATTTAATTTTTATTATAAAATATATTTTAATATCATAATAATAATAAACATTTTTTAATTAAATTATTAGAAAAAAAAAATGTTGTTGGTCAAACCATTTTTGATTGAGAGATTGATTTTTGTATTTTTGATGCAAAAGCATGAGTTTTTAGCATTAAAGTTCTCATTTTGAGGTGAAAGTTGTCGTTAGTTTGATAACTATGGTTTGCACATAGAGATCTTGATATTACATTAATAAAGACTAGGGCTATAGCCTTGAGTAATGTAAGTTTTTTTTTTACTTCGTCAAGAATAAATAAATAAATAAAAATTGATTTTTATATTTGATCATTTGATCATTTATTTCCATAAAACAATGGCATGTTTTATTCTCCTTTGAACTAAGTGTTTTTTCCAAAGGTTCTAGCATGTTATAACAAATCTTAAGGACTCATATGATTAAAACAAAGTAAGTTAATAAATGGTCATATTCATTTTTTCATGGTAGAAATTCTTTTCCAAATTTAGTATGAATTTTGTTTAAAGATAGAGTTCCATCCAATAGATGAGAATGTTCAACCATGAAACTTTGTTTCCAAAATTTTGATTCATTTTTAAACAACTTAGATCATTGGAATTAAAAAAAAAAAAAAAAGAGTAAATGAAAGTGACACTTTGCCTTTGCAAAAATAAAATGACCTCATCCAAAAAAATGAACTCACATGAAAAGTTGAGTTTATCGCTCATTAACCCACTCCATTAAAAAATACCTTCCCTGATGGTTGCTGTGAAGTTTTTATACCAAACCTAGCTAGTAGAAAAAGAACACACAAAGCTTGCGAGAGAGAAGAGAAAAGAGTAGAATGAAATAATTGTATTAACTATATGAGAGAGTGGTAAAAATACACATGGTATACTCTACATGAGAAAACTAACTCACCATAGTAGTGATCTAGAGAGATCTAGATACTCACGGACAGACTCTGGAGTGAATTGCCACCTAGTCCTAGTTAACTGGCCATGTGGTCATCAATTAACTGACTAATCACTAGTGGAGTGAGGAGAGAATCATGCATGCACATGTGTGGCACCTTCTTGGTGATGATCCCAAGGTAAGTGCACAGTCATGGTTATGATACCGAGGTATGCATGCAACACTTGGTGATAATACTGAGGTTGCCATGCAAGACTCCACTCCACTAGTCTAACTGAGGTGTAATTCAATTAAGACTAAAGAGGATGTGGCGCCCTCATCTAGGGGAGAATATTCTCATATAGGAGAGAATATTATTGTATAGGAGAGAATATATCTAACGAGAGGCTCCCTCAACATAGACTAGTCAACCTAGGAAAGTAAATACTTGGTGAGTGTGTATTATCTCCAACATCCCCCATGAACACTACTAAGGTGTAAATGAAGAATGGTTCATCGCAACCAAGGCCATGTTAGGTACCCATTGTACAATGCATCTAAGAATGAAACATTGAAAATAGAGGAAAGAGGGAAAAACTCATGGAACCCCCCCTGCCCCACCTCAAAGTACAATGCATCAAAAAGAAGAAGGAAGAAAGGCAGTTGTTAAGCAACTGTCCTTCACCCTAAGACGATTGCGCAGAAGGTAGAACTTCTGCTCAGTAAATGTCTTGGTGAAGATGTTTGCAATATGTTTGTCGTATAGACAGTACTGCAAATCGATGATCCTATCATGTACCATCTCTCTGATGTAATGCATATGGATCTCGATCTGTTTGGTATGTTGTCACTGCATTAGGTCTCTACAAAACTTGAGAGTACTCTAATTGTCACACCAAATGACAATCAGATGATGAAACTAGATGTCAAGCTTGGCAAGGAAGTTATGAAGCCAAAGTCTCTGAATAGTGATGTTGACCGTTCGTCTGTACTTGGCCTCTGCTGACGATAGAACAAAGCTTACTGCTTTTTGATTGACCAATAGATGGGACTAGAACCCAAACTAAGCACATACCCAGTTGTGGACTTGCGATCTATGTTATCGCCAACCCAATCAGAATCAGTGAAGCCCATGAGATTCAATGCACAACCTGCTACATAGTGAATCCCATAACATGTGGTGCTTTGAACATATCTAAGGATGCACTTTGCAGCCTTTCAGTGTAGCTTATGCGGCTCCTGCATGTACTTGGAAACTGCTCCTACTACATATTAGAGATCCGATTGGGTGTGGGTGAGATATAGAAGGCTCCCCACAAGTTGTCAATACAACGTGTTTTCCACCACTTGTGTATGCTCAATATCCTCAAGATGTACCCTAGACAAAAAGGGTGTGACTACCAACTTGCAGTAGGTCATGTGGAATCTAACCAAGATATCCCTGACATACTTAGTCTAAGATAGCTCGATGCCTGAAGCATCCCAACTGATCTCAAGACTAAGGAAATAGTGCAGTGGACCCATTTCCTTCATAGAGAACCTGCTATGCAAAATGTCTTTGACTGCAACAATTGTTGAGGTTGAACTTCCTGTGATTAGGAGATCATCAACATAGATAACTAAGATCGGTAAGGAGTCTGAGGTCCCAACATGTAGACGTTTAGATCTTATTTGCATCTGAAAAAGTGTTGAGAGAGAAAGTAAGCATCCATATTCGTATATCATGCTCTAGGCCCCTACTTGAGGCTATAGAGAGACTTCTTCAGTCGACATACTAAGGATGAGTTATGAATGAACCCTTGTGGCTGCTCCATGTAAATATTCTCTAAGAGATCCTCGTGAAGAAAATCATTCTTCATGTCCATCTGGTGAATTTCCCACCCTAGAGCTATTGCAATGGCAAGGGCCAATTGGATGGAGTCCATTTTTTCTACGGGATAAAATATCTCATCATAGTCTATTCCATGGATTTTCTAAAGAACTTTGGCAACCAATATTGCCTTATACCTGCTCACCTGTCTGTCTACTGCCTTCTTGGTCCTGTAGACCCATTTGCATCTGAAAATATTCATGTCTGAAGGAAGCAGAACCAAATCCCAAGTCTGGTTCTCAAGGATATATTTATACTCCTCATGCATGGTGGATGCCTAGAAGGGATTCCCTGCAGCCTCTGTATAGGTCTGCGGGTTTGAAGCTAGAACCATATAGAAATGCATGTGAATCATTGGTTTGGTAGCTGCGAGTGCATGAGGAGGATCCTCAAACTAAGACCTCATCCTCCTATGATCTGTTGGATCCCCCACAAGGTCTCCTACTGCCTGTAGGGTGGTTTGTGCCCACTTGGCCATCTATGATGGCTCAACATCTGCATGCTCATAATCTTCTGAATCAGATTCAGAACTTAGATCTGGACCATTATATGAGTGAGTGGAATCACATCATTGATGTTTGGTGCAGGCACTGGTACAGAGGTATTTGCATGCGGCTCCAATGATGCATGCAAGGGAGTTTCCTCAAACTGAACATTGTGCTCAATGATGAGCCTATCAGTAGAAGGATCAAGTAACCTATAACCCTTCACACCATCTAGATATCCCACGAATATGTATGTGGTACTCTGCAGATCTAATGCTTTCCTCTTTTCAGAGGGTATGCAGGGCCATGCACGTGATCCAAATATTCAGAAGTGGTTGACTTCCGGTTTGTTGTCGCTCCATGCCTCAAAGGGAGTCTGGTCCTTGAAAAAATTGCGAGGAGATCTGTTTTGAATGTGGTTGGCACAATTAAGTGCCTCGGCCCAAATCTTGGGTGGTAGAGATATTGCATGCAACATGCAAGTGTCCATCTCCTTGAGGGATCTGTTCTTCCTCTCGGCTACTCATTTTTGCTGCAAAATGTAAGATATTATGTGTTGCAGTTGTATACCTGCCTCTGAAAAAAAACGATCAACATCTTGGTTCACAAATTCCCCCCCATTGTCTGTGCTAAGGATTTTGATCTTTCTCCCGGATTGAGTCTCTGCATGTGCTTTGAAGTCTTTGAGATGCTAAAAAACCATGAACTTTTGCCTAAGAAAATACACCCAAGTGTATCATGAGAAATCATCGATAAATGTAAGCATGTACCTTGCTTTGTTGATGGACATATGAGGAAATAGTCCCATCATATCACTGTGGATGAGCTCCAAAGGAGAGTAGGCCCTCCAAGCCTTCCCTTTCTTAAACTTCTCATGGGGATGTTTTCCAAGAACGCATCCTTGACAAACTTCTTTGGAAAAATGTATGTTGGGAAATCCAATGACCATTTCCTGTTTGTATAGTTGTTGCATGTATTTCAAGTTTAGATGGTTGAATCTCTCATGCCATAATCTAATAGTATTATCAACATGCTTCAGTAATACAGCATAATCAAATTTAGCAATGAACTTACTGAAAGTGTACAAACGATATTGGTGGTTTTCCTCACCACCAACAATCATGGAGTTATCACGCATAGCAAATATGGTTATGGAATCAGGTGTGAATTCCACCCTTTTTTTTGTACCAAAATGTGTTATCTGATAAACGAAGAGTAGATTCACTGACAGTTGTTCTGGAACATGCAAGATGTTCTCAAAACTTCTGCATGGGATTTCTACTCTCCCTTGGCCAATGACCTCAACTAGGGTATCATCTCCCATGACGATGGGAGGACCCATGCATGCAAAAATAGAATATAAAACATTATGTGTTGCTACCATATGGTGGGATGAACTTGAATCTAAGATCCATGCATCAAGAGAAGAGTTAATGTCAATCATTTCATGAGAGTTACCCCATTTTGTTGGTTCTTGATCTTTTGACTTCTTCTTGGAAGCTTCGGGAATGTGATCCCCAGGGTTTTTCTTTTGAATAATATGTGTCATCTGATCAATCTGCTTCTTCATGCATGCAGACTTGGGATGATAACTGCAGTTATAGTAATCACATTTTTTCTTCCCTTTCTTTCCTTTTCCATCTTTGGATCATAAGGAATCATCGAAGGGTTTGGAGTACCCTTTCTTCTTTGGATCTGCATGCGCCTTTCCCTTGTCTTTTTGCTTGGTCTTCAAACTGGATGCGTTGTTGCTCTCATGCAAAACAAGTGCATGTGCATTGGATACCTTGATTATCCCCATCTTGAGGAGAGTGTCTTGTTCATACCCGAGGGCTTCAATAAACTGATATAATGTCAACATTTTCCAAGTAGATATTGAAATGAATTTGTTTGTATGGAAAGATGAGACAAAAACGACATAATCTAGATCAAGTTTTTCCAGAATAGAAAGGATCAACTAGGTTTCTTGAGTTGATTTATCAACATCGCATCCCTTTAGATGAAGGAGGAGGGACTTGAAATTTATAAAGAAGTTTTGGATGTTATCAAAATTTCTTGGATCTAAGGAATTTAGCTCGACCTCGAGCATATGGCCTCTCATTTCGTCCTATTTTCCAAAGAGATCCTCCAACTTTGTCCAAATCTCATCTGGTCTAGTACAAGATTCAATGTGAAACAAAAGCTCGGGGGACATATACACATAGAGGAGGTCGTAAGCTTCATCCATGCGATTGCGATACCCATTCTCTTTGAGAGCAGAAGTTGGTTCAATATTTGTCGCCATTGTAATCTGGTACAAGCCTCTGCATCTTAGTTGATGTAGAATTTGCAGCTTCCACTTGAAGTAGTTATGAGGCATGAGGAGTATTTTCGGTGAGTAATCCATCTTCTTTGATTGCATCTTCCTCCTGTACCTGCAAATAAAAATGCTTGTGAACTTTATCCTAGCAATCAAGGCTCTGATACCATGTGAAGTTTTTACAACAAACCTAGCTTGTAGAAATTGAACACACAAAACTTGCGAGAGAGAAGAGAAGAGAGTAGAATGCAAGAATTGTATTAACTATATGAGAGAATGGTAAAAATACACATGATATACTCTACATGAGAAAACTAACGTGATCTAGAGAGATCTAGACACTCACGAACATACTCACAAACATACTCTGGAGTGAACTACCACCTATTCCTAGTTAACTGTCCATGTGGTCATCAATTAACTGACTAATCACTAGTGGAGTGAGGAGAGAATCATGCATGCACATGTGCGGTTCCTTTTTGGTTATGATCACAAGGCAAGTGCACACTCATGGTGATGATAATGAGGTATGCATGCAACACTTGGTGATAATATTGAGGTTTCCATGCAAGACTCCACTCCATTAGTCTAATTGAGGTGTAACTGACTCAAGACTAAAGAGGATGTGGTGCCCTTATCTAGGGGAGAATATTATCATCTACGGGAGAATATCTCTAACCATAGGCATCCTCAACATAGACTAGTTAACCTAAGAAAAGAAATACTAGGTGAGTGTGTAATATCTCCAACAATTGTTTGTTTTTCATTCTCATGATGCTAAGCTCGGGTAGACCCACTTTAAATCCCATTGCGAAGGACACGAGAATATGTATTCATGTATTCTCTATGTATTAGTAGCATGCATGCATATACATATGCTAGGACATATATGAGAATGATTTCTGATTTAAATGTTATGATACATGCATTTTTTTATTTAACATGACAAGTAATATAATTGTGATTGTGATGATGCATGTTATGTGTAGAAAATATTGGAGTTGTTGGGAAAGATAGTTACCAATGGTGGAAAACCTCAAGCAGAGGATAAATACAAGAAGATTTTTGTTGAAAGTTGTTGAAGGGACCTTAGAAGTTCTAGTAAAGCACCATTGATGAGGTAATACCAGAAAGGTGTTGGCATCCATACATGTATAAAGACTTCATGCCTATGTAGCATGAGGTTTGAAAGGGATTGGGTAAGAATCTCTTATGGAATATTTTATATTTTGATGATATGCATGTGAATTTAATTGGTTGTTGTATGGCACTGACACCCAAGAAGGGTAAGATTCAAGAAAAGAATCTGAATGATAGTGGGAAGAACCTATGGCAGGTAAAGATGAATGAAATCCTAGAAAATAATTCATGAATGAATGTGTCATGGACGTACTGGACGATAGGGAATGATTGGGAACAAAATTTCTCATAAGAAGCACATTGATTGAATGCATTGGGGAAATCCATGTTTGCACGAGAGGGAGGGTATTGGACTGCCCAATATAGAAGGAGGACCTTCCAATATTCTACCAAAGTTGTAACAATGGTAAAGATAGTAGTTGAGTGGCTAGGAGTGTTGGCACCCTGGTTACCTATAAATAAAGAATGCTTGGATGCATTCATATGAAATTTTAATTTCATATAATGAAGGCTGATTTGAAGTCTTGATCAACTCAAAGCAGAAGGAGCAGTCCTGTTGTAATAATGAATGCGGATAGATGATCCATGTGGTGAGAGGTTGGTTGAGTTCCAACACACCATGGAAAAGTGCCTAACATGAAAAGTAATAATTTGAAATCAAAGCAAGGGTGCATTGTGTGAATGTGACCATGGAAATTGGCACATTATTTAAATTCATTTAATGTTTGATTGCATCTTGAAAAGTTTGGAATGCTAAAATAATGAATGTCTGAGGAATAGTAATTATTTTTTCTTTCTATCAATGAATATATAAATGTGATTTAATTGTTAGTATGCACAATTTTGAAATTGTTTGGTAACCACTGCAAGTGTACAATGAAAATATATGTGCATGATAACTAACGATTTGTTTGGTTGTATGAAAATGGAATTGCAGGAAGAAGGGTCTTGGATATGGCAGTGTTGTAAGCCCATAAGGAAGACCAAGACCTGATGAGCCAAACTATAATGAGAAGGAAGTCTCATACTTGTGGAATCTGGTTCCTATATGGAATAGATATGAAAGTGGGAATGTGAAACTTGAAATCTATGGGTAACAAGTTTGAATTCTTTTTTGATTGAAATTGATGATGGTGTCTCACGAAATTCATTGTATGCATGTGATATAGGTGAGATTACAAATCTATCCCGAAGGGACATATGATGGTTTTGAAGCTGGAAAGCATAGAAAAATACTATTGTTGTGACATGAGAACCATGTGGTATTCCATGATCATCGTAAAGAATGTTGTGTTGTGGTAACATGGGCTGGAGGGATGCCTTGACAGAGTGAGCTTGGGGGACGCCTCAATTGTAAGACTCTGTGAATTCTTTGAAGCTCTTCTTGTACGAGAAATCCTTAGCAAGACAAGATGGATCACCCAAGGTACTTTATAACAGAGAAGGGGATACCTGAGCTTGGGCTTGAAGGGTGAGTGACCACAAGGAAGACGAGACTTTGATAACTCTTGTAAATTGTTGATTGGGATCATGAGCATAGTGGGTATATCAAGGGAAAATAATGATCCGAGTAAATATGACATCCATGTGGACGTGCATCCATGAAATACATAGAAAAGTATTGTGTTGAGGATGTATATTTTACTCTTGAATCCTGAATGAAATTGGAATGTTTATACATGAAATTAAGATTAATATGCATATTGTTTGATGTCTATTGTAGGCATGTTATGAAATATATTGTAGGAATGTTTGATGTCTATTGTAGGCATGTTTGATTTCTATTGTAGGCATGTTAGGATAATCCTCTTAGGATACTTAGCAAGGCACAATTTCACATTTTCGACTACTCCATGGGTAGGTATGGCCCTAGACTCAAATCCACAGACATTCATGTAAGTCCACATGGTATTCAAACCTAGTTGTTCCATTACCTTCAAGGACATCATATTGGCACCTACTCCTGAGTCAAGCATGCAGTTATTCAAACACTTGTTATTCATTTTCAATGACATGAAGAAAGGTGGGTGGCCATCATATTATACCCTGAAATGATCTGCTTGTAACAAAATAGGGGGATCTATTGGTTCATCCAATACCTTGAAAAATATCTCAAACTTATTCTCGATGGAAGGAACCTTAATGATTTATTTCAAGGGAATTGTCACATGCATTTTTTCCAAGGCACCTTCTAGGTCAAAATTCAAGTCAACATTGCTATCCTTGGACGTGGATTTTGGGAGGTGCATACTCATAGGTGGATGAAGTTTATGTTGTGAAGCCTTAGGGTTAGTGGGAAGAGGTTGAGGCATTCGTTTATGTTTGGTGTAAACTTGCAACTTTTGTCTCTTCAACTTCTCCCTTGACTCTTCATCAAAGTTATTTATAATTTCCATCCTAGCCCTTCTAGCCACCTCTTTTATGCCTTAGTCATGTTGTTCAAGTGTGATATTAAGGCACATTTGTGGTTCTTCAACCAAGGAATGACTCATAATATTTACTTGATCATAATCCCCATTGTTCAATGGAAACTTGTGCTCCCGGTGTGATTCTCTACATTGAAAACACCATGGATTTTCTTCTACAACATTTTTAGGAGCAAGGGGATTAGGAAAATTTTGGTCACTTTGAGGCTTGAATCCCTGGCCATTCTTTTTAAGTTTCCCCTTGTAAGGAATTCTAGTATGTTGGTGTTCGGATCTCTCTAAGTTGACGATCCTATTCATAATCAATTCTTGATTTTTAACTATGCTTTCTACAGTTCCCTGAAGTTTCACCAGAGCAATGTCAATATCCGAGGTGGCCTCAACGGTGTGTATCACTTTGGGCTTGGTGTCAATTTTAACCCTTGGAGAAGAGAAAGGCTCCACCTTAGATGATGAAATGTTATTCTCAATACTTGTAGTGACTTCATGAGCCTCTTGGATTGTTCTTGGGGAATTTTCCTTAAGTAAGAAACCCATTTGTCCCGAGAATGCTTTAGTATAAAGGAAAAGGAGAAAGTCATTCCCAGGGTGGTGGCTCTTAGGGATTTGTTGTAAAAGCCTCTCAAACTTGGCATGGAATTCCCTGACAATTTCATTCTCAGTTTTTCTGGTGTCATTAATTCTTGCTAGAAACATGTTAGGATCATCTTTGACACTACATCTCTTGAGGAATACTTATTATAATTGGTCCATAGATGTAATACTAGCATCAGGGAGACCATCATACCATCTCCTAGCACCATCTTGAAGAGTGGCAGAGAAAAGTTCCATTGCCAGATATTCAACATCATCACTGATAGGGTGGAGTTGAAAGAAGGCCCAAAAATTACTCATATGGTCCTCAACGCTAACCACATCATTACCAGTGAATTTAGAGAGCCATTTTTCATATTTTGCAATCATTTGCTGAGGGTATACTCGAATTCCTGTAATATCCAATGGCTTGAAGAGTTTAGATGCCCGTTTCTTTTGATTTTGGTTTCGAGTTTGAGTTTGAGTCTGGGCATTAGCCATTGTGTTCAAAGGAAGTTTTCCACCAAACAATGATTTTACTACGGGATAATTGCGGGGAAGATTTATTTTGTAAGTCTTGGGAGGGTTGGTGTACCTCCCTGAGCTTTGTGGAGTCGCCAGATGACCTCTTAAGGATTACCAAAGGAAGTGAGGGAATCACTCTCAATGGAGTCGCCAAGTAAGATTGTAAGATAGAAGTCTTTGAGGAAAGGCTTACCAAATATGTGTCATCGAGGAAAATTGACTCGATTCTCCCTGTTAATAGTTCCAAAAAGGTTATCGCACAATCTATACTTACCCAAATCCCAAGACAAGTGAGGGTAATCAACGTAACAATGGGATATCCTATCATTATCACCTCAATAGGAAATCCCCACTTTTAGGAGTAGAAGAAAGTCTACCCCAAGGGAGGCATCCCCGGTGGCCTAAAGGGATGGGTAGACTAAAGTTATGATAAGAAATATCCCCCCTCTCACTGGTCACCAAAGTCAACAAAGTCTATGTCTTAGAAATTGAAGCGAAGAAGTGTAATTTGTGTACCTGCCTGAAACAAGAACAACATAGCATATATGTGGCAATTTCATGTACAAAAATGATAGTAAAGCCTCTAAGGATGATATTCAATGCAATTATATGGTGGTTGAAGCAATAATGCAATAAATTATCAGTTTACAACAACAACAAAAGTTTTATAATAGACACAAGAAGTAGTGCTCAAAATTGCAAGAAAATACCATGAAATCTTAGAATTTAGCAAGTAGATTATTTAACAATTATCACAAGCAATTTGTGAGTGAGTTATATGTGATTTAGTTTAGTGTATGCAACAAATTAGCATGAATTAGTATGGTTGTAGCAGTGATTTTCAACAACAACAGGTTAGCTAGTGTATTAGTCAAGGGTAGAGTTAGTAAAGGTTAGTAATAGCTTCAAAGAATAGATTTTAATTGTTTGTTTGATCAATCATTAACACGAGAAAGTAGACAAGTGCCTTCTTTGGGAGTATGGAGTCAAGAACATAAACAATACAACTTGGAGAAAGTAGCACTGACAATGCTTGTCAAAGGAAAATAAATGAATGCTAAAGGTGTTGGAACTTCAAGGCCTCAAGCATCCAAGTCTCGAAGAAAAATTTACTATAGAATAAGCACCTTTAGGTCCTAGTGAATATTTCCTCAAACTATTGAAAAATATTATGCAACAAGAAACTGGGATGAAACTACTAAAGTGCTAGCACTTTGGGGCTCTAGTAGCCTATCCTAGACAAGGTATTCTTGACAATTTTAACAAGTAGAAAGGCTAGAGAGAGAAAGAAGCACCTTATGTTTCTCTCCTAGGGTTTAAGCAAGCAATTTCATAATCTTCAACATGAAATAAGTAAAATTTGCGACAAACATGTATTACATGAACAAAATTGCATATTTTCTACTTACTTCACTAAGAATAATCAAGCAAAACCCTAGTTGAAGACTTTCCACCATGAAAATAGCCAAGATACACCACAAGAAGCCTCTCCAAGAATATGCACACTAGTTATTTCAACCAAGTAGCCTCAAAGGGGTGAAAATTTCAATCATCCACTCAAGTGAGATGAGTTATCCTTTAAAAATAAAGTTTGTCACCCATATTTATATGGGAAATCCTGGCTTATTTACCCAACAATTGTGTCTTTTCACAAAATTGAGCTTACATGCCAATTTTCTCCTTAACATTAAAAATTAAATCAATTCTTTACAAAATAACCCTAAAGAGAGTGAACTCATCCTTCCTAGGGTGGTGTTAGGCCTCCTCAAGGAGATGTTGAGGTTCTCTAGTGGAACGTTAGGCCTCCAAAGGCCAGCCTCCATGCCACACATGCCGAAACTGTCATCCTTCACCTCCAAGTATCAAACCCTAGCCCTAGATGACATCATGGGCTACTAGGATGACGCCCAAGGCCTCCAAGGGCTAGTGTCCAAGTGATAGGGGTTGGTAACTTGTTGTATAAGCCTCCCAGAGTTCCTCCAAAGGCAACGTCTTCTTCCTTCACCGTGTAAACTAGTCATCATGATCTTGCCCCAGGCATGGGGTCTTTGCATCCATCATTGGGCTTCAAGCCCTCATGAAGGTCTGAACTAATCATCTCCTCATGAATACCTGTCCACCGGGAAAGGTCTTGCAAAGAAAAACATGTACACCCTCTGAGGGTCCATGAGTCACAAGTATCATAACAATTAAGCCACATCTAAGAATCAAACCACCCTAACCTATTCATCAAACCCCCATTTTCAAACTAAACAAATGCTCAAACACGTTATACAATTTGTCAAATTTAGGTGTGGGAGGGGTGTCAAGGCATCCTATTGGGTCAATCATTCCCCAAGTCCAAGGTGTTTCCCAAGAGAAACCTATCTAAGCCATGTGTGAGTGTGAAGTGGAGTGGGGTAAAATTTAGGGCATGGGGTTCATGACATACAAGGGTTTGTATTGTCTCAATTATGGGTGCCTTTGTAGAGGGTGATCCGCCCTTCGTCCACGATGAAACATTTTTACAAGCCCATTTATTTCCATTAATTAATTAATTAAGGTCCAAACATTGGGTACTCCCTATGGTTAATTTATTATCTTGTGGGGAAGTACCACAAAGTCACTTGAAGGGAGAGGTACACAGAGTGCCATGGAGGTATAGTCTAGCTTGTAATGCACTTGTGTAGATCCCTCAACAAGCGAGACATCTATAAATGTGAAATTATGATTTTGCAGGTATTATGATTTTAAGAGATAACAGTTCATTGTTTATCAAGACCTCTTGGGCAAGCATCTAGAAGGTTTTATGTTTGGATTTTATCTTTTTCCAGCTATTTTATCCTCTAGGCCTTTAGCCCCTTCTTCTCTTGAAATGAGGTACAATCCTTTCTTGGGTTAGTACACCCAAAAATCCCAAAAGATAAGGAGACAAAAGGAAAGATGTATGGAAGGTGATAAGTATGATAGGGAATGAATGATGACCCTTCAAGGAACCCCCAGTAGCACCCTATTCCCAAGGGTGCCAACTTACTAGGATAACATGACACCCACCAGAGTTAAATAAAGCAAAGAGTATAAATTCCAAGAAAAGGTTATGTAATCAAGAGGGATTCTTTGCAACATGTTCAAATGATTCAAATATTAGAGTGACACTTACCATGATACCCAGACTCATTACCTCATGCATCAAGACCCATTTCCTTATGGGACCAGGTTGGTGTGGTGGATGTTGTTGTTGTTGATGATGTGTAGAATGAATCAATGAGAAAGAAGGGCCATCTAGGGATATTCTTTGTCCATCTGGCTCTCGGAAATCCATGTCTTCAACCTGTGGGACTTGAGAAATAATCTCCTTAGTTATCCCTATGTTGGTGGTAACAGGTTGCAAACATGGCTCTTATCTGAAAGAAAAATTGTGAGATAAGACTATATATATTTAAGGAATTTGAATAGATCTTTCGTAAAGGACAACTACTCCCTACCTAAGATGGATCAAGTGATATATAAAGCAGGAGGTTCTAAGAGGCTCTCCATGTTGGACATTTTTTCATGATATAATTAGGTCAGAATGGACCCAAAATATGTATTGACGACTACTTTCACCACTTTGTGGGGCACATTTTCCTATGTGAGGATTCCTTTCAGGTTGGTAAATGTTGGGGCTACTTTTTAGAGGGATATGGTTTATACATTTTCTAATCTAAAGGACATGTTTATTGTGATATATCTTGTGACTTGATTGTTTTCCCAAAAATATTTGTTGATCATCTTGAACATTTGAAGTAGATTTTTAAAAGGTGTAGAAAATTTGGCATATCCCTCAATCCTAAGAAATATTTCCTTGGGACGACTGGAGGAAAATTATTGGGATATATTGTGGTTGCATAGGAGTTCAATATTGATCTAGAGATGGTAGAATCTATCAATACTATCTCTCTACCTAGACATAATAAATCTCTCTAATTATTCTTTGGGAAGATTTTTTATTTATTTATTTATTTTTTCTGAAGATTCATACCAAATTTTGTTGAGCTCACCAATAAAATGATCGAAATGTTGAAAATGGATAGTGAGATAAAATGGAATGACTAAATTAAAGATTCATTCTTGACAATAAATAAATCCATGGGAGAAAATCATGTGCTAATGAACCCTAACTATAGTAAATACTTTAAGATTTTTCCTTTGCTTCTGAGCACACTATTTTTGTAATCCTCCTACAAAAAAAATGATGAGGGACATGAACAACCCATTGCATTCTTCAAAAAATCCCTCAAAGATGCATAGATGAAGTACAATATCATGGAAAAATAGGCCTATGCTTTGGTAAAATCTCTGAAATCATTTAGAGAATATATATAGTTGCTTATGTACCACACATTTAAGTGAAGGATATACTTTTCCATGTAAGTGGCTCTTTTCATTCCATTTTGTTATCTATGTTTAGCAATTTCACATTGAAGGGATATGTTAGAGGATAGTGAAAGTAATATGGATTTTAAAAAAATGATTACATATAAACTATGGAATGGAGAACACTTTTCTATTGATTTTTGGGAGGTTAAATAACAAAGGATCATGCCTTGGTATATTCTATTAAGGGTGAGTGTGTTAGCACCAATTCTTGCAAGTAGGGTGTTTTTTCCCGATTTCAGACCCTTGATGCAGAATGCGAAAAAAGGGGGGTGTGAAAACCCATCAAATGCGTGCTAGTCCAAGGCCACAGCCTAAGCGCCGAGTGAAACCCATAGGAGAAGTCCATTTCGAGTTTAAAAATCAAGCGAGCGAGCAGTCTGATTTCAGCGGCAAGGATCAATTAACACAGCAGATCGACGGTCAGTGGGGAATCCCAGTTAACATAGTTGCGCCGGGATTAGCGCAATGGATAGCGCCTATATTACAAATTTGGGTCGTCTGATCCGGTTGGGACAGGTGGTAGCCAATCGACATTTCGGGGATCGGCGTTTCGGGAGACAAGGGACCTCCCATTCACTGCAGCTAAAATTCCCGATCGACGAAATGTCGAAGGCACCTTTGGAGCTGAGCCCATGGTCCTAGCGCTAGGTCACGTCAAGCGAGCCTGGGAATGAAGGAAACCCCCTTTAAAATAACAAATTCTATCTCGGTCGTTCATCTGAAGGACACGCGACGCACATCCGTGCTTTCACAGTTCAGTCGATTGGGATTTCGAGGAAGAAGCGCATCGTGAACTCCCGGTGTAAGAAATCCCAAAATGATCAGGACCATTGATCAAGAGGACATGCGGCGCATGATCTGAGCCATGGGTGGGGCCCTTCGGGATTTTCATAGTGTCAGTGGCGAAGACGTAATCTTAGTCGTCCATCCAAAAGGACGCGTGGTGCGCGATCATGTCATGTCGACATTCGGGAGTTCGAGGGGTAAGCACTCCTCGTTATTTCACATCTCGAAGCCCCGAACCCCGAAGCGCCGAAAGAGCCTTTGAGGATAAGCGTAGGGTCACGGCCCGTGGTCACTTGAGAGAGTAGAAAGAGATGCGCAAAGGGTCGAAGCGCCGGGTATAGATGCAGAAGGGATCATTGTGTTCTCCAGGTGCCAGTTCAACTTGATCTCAACCTTGATACCTGCTCGGAGTAAATGAAGAAGAGAGAGGGTGGTTGAAACCTCGCCTCACTCATTAAGTGTAAGGTATGGAGGATCTGGCAAGATATCGGCCCGAGAGGGTCCTGTGTACTGATTTTTTCCAAAGAAGCCATGTCGAGTCCTCGACTAGCCAGAGAGGTCTGCACACGCTAACTCGACACTTAATGGCTCAACTACTCCCCTTGCAGGAGCCATGTGCAGTTAAGGTTGTGTCTGACAAAGAATATCTGTCTGAGTTTGATTGAAGGGACACCACGCCTTGGATGACTGAGCACGCCTCTGTTAAGCGAATTTTTCTGAGTATATAGACTCAGTCTTTGTATTTTGTAATCATCAATGGTTGAGCGAGGCTCCCGGTTGTGAAACTTTAATGAAGCATTGTTATTCTGGTTATGCATGGACTTTTGAGACTTCTTGCCTTATGAATGTTAGTTTCTTTCACGTCTTTTTTCACACTGTGTTAGAGCAGCTCGGAATTGGAGGATCTAATCGAGTTGTAACTGTTATAGGATGATGTAGGTTGGATCACTGTAACAGTTGCATTGTTTCTAATCGGTCCCTGTGATTTTCTTAGCGCTGAACGACTTGGAATTGGAGGATCCAGTCAAGTCCCCCTTTCAGTTTCTTGAAGCCCTGAACCAAGAGGATCTTGCATTCAGATTTTTTCTTCTACAAACTGCTGAAAGGCATGTAGCCTGAGGTAGTTTGTTCCTTCCTCTCACCAAGTCTTCAACCTACTCACCTTTAAATCAACTCACTGACTGAAGTTAGAACAAGACCTTTTTTGTTCCTTACATACCGGACTCAGTTCTCGAGTTAGAGCGATATCTTCCCGAGTCTCTACCCATTTGATCACCCATTAAAACTATTGTGACATAAAATTGATGGGCGTTGGGCTCTGCTCTTGCAAGCAATCCAGGAGTGACTTCTGACGCTAACATTTCTGGCGCCGTTGTCGGGGACGAAGTTGAAGATTTTCCCTGTGATTGAACGACATTGAGCCTTTGATTCTGAAGGTGCATCAGGCATCAGATCCCTTAAAGATTGCTACTGTGCACCTGGCGACTCCACTGTGGCGACTCCAAGGTTTCCACATCACTGTGTCAGTTGTGGCTACTTTAGCACGCATGAAAGTTGACCCAAAGGAGCTTTCTCGAGAAGGTTTCAGCAGCTGCTTTCTCAGCCTGAGAAGCTTCCTGGGGTAACAACAACGTTAAGATCTGGCTTTTGATGGTGAACAAGGACCAGGCACATTCAAAGATGTAAATCTTTCACCTGGCGACTCCATGATTCAAGGATCAATCAACGACTCCACTGGTTCGATATGGAGAAAATATTAGCTCAAAGGTTTGCTTTCTGTGACTTTTCCCAGATAGTTGGTTTTCCTAATGCACTTCCTGATAGAGACATATGGGAAAATTTCCTCCCTGAATTTCACGCAAAGAGTTTGGAGGTACCAGCTGAGCATTTACTAGACTTTCATGAGGTTATTCATCGACTTAATATCATGCATGAAGATATCTAGATTAAGCTCTTCAGGTATTCATTAAAGGGAGCTGCTCTTGATTGGTGTCGATCTCTTCCCACTGCAAGTATCCATTCTTTGACAGATTTTCATACAACTTTCAATTCATTTTGTAAAGATTACTATCCAGCTGATTATTTGTATGAAAACTATTGTGAGGAGTTTTCTTTGCTTCATGAAGCCTCTGCTGGCCCTGAAGACCATGCCCATGATAAAGCTTTTATTGTGGAGGAAAGCATTTGCCATGAAAAAATAGAGGTGTTGAATGATATTAATTGTGTTAGCCCTAGAACGGAAGCATCTGACATTATTTTAGATGCACTTGTTCTTTTAGATGTTCATAAAGATCAACATGCCTCTTGTGAAAATTATGAGCTTATAGAGCAGATGTGGTCTATAGTAAATGGCTCGCCTGGGTATCGGGTTGAAGCAGATGTTCCTAGCAGCCTTGCTTATGATGAGAAAGACCTTCTCATTTTTAAAGAGGGGTTAGTTGTGGAAGAGGATTTTTCTCTTTTCCTCCAGGGGATTTCTCATGATATATTTTTACCTGGGATTAAAGAGAAAAATATTATGTATGAGCAACAAGAAGCAGCAGGTCCCACTGTCCCTGAAACAGATATTTTTGACAGGACCACCAGTCTGAAGGAAGATCATAGGGATAAGGGTTAGCCCTTTTTTGGTAAATGTTATAGTGATGAGGAGCAACAAGCTTATCCTACATTTGATCACTATGAAGACACTGACCAACATGACAGTGAGCAGAGCCATCCATTGGTTCCCATTTATGATGAATATGAATCTGATACGGGGGGAAGCCAAGAAGAAGAGGAAAAGGAACCAGAAGAGCAACTGAGCACATATTTCATTCTAGAGCCAGTCAGCGAGCATCCACCATCTGAGAATAGCGAGCCTACATCAGTTGTCCACTCACCTGTGCTTATCAGAGATATTCAGCCACATGTGAGAAACTCTGTAGCAGAGGAGGCTGCCTGCCGCCCATTTTCCGAAATTCGCCACTCATTCTATGACCCTGTCAGCAAATACATGGAGTGGCATGTCCTTTATGCCTTGAAGCCGCCCTATTTCATATCAACTTCAGCCTGTGAGGAGAAGTTGAAGAGTGTAGCCGTTCTACTGTCACGGTTACGCCATCTGCTGGTGACCATCGGTAGAAGGAAGGAGATTCTATTCAGGAAGCTGCTTGGATGGCTATGGTGGAAGTTTTCTTTCACCTAGCCCCATGTAAATGATTTTATTAGTTTAGGACTGTACATAAATAAGATCCTTGGAGCGTCTATGTTTAGTTTGTTTGGTTTTTTACTTTTCAACATATATTTCTCAACAGGAGGCTTGAGCTTGACTCCATAGCCCAACAGCAAGGCACTGAAACTGCAAAATGAGTTCTTAGAGAATCACAGGGATGACTCTATCCCCCATGGAACCTAATGTTAGCACCAATTCTTGCAAGTAGGGTGTTTTTTCTCGATTTTAGACCCTTGATGCAGAATGCAAAAAAAGGGGGGTGTGAAAACCCATCAAATGTGTTCTAGTCCAAGGCCACAGCCTAAGTGCCGAGTGCAGCCCATAGGAGAATTCCATTTCGGGTTTAAAAATCAAGTGAGCGAGCAGTCTGATTTCAGCGGCAAGGATCAATTGGCAAAGCAGATCGACGGTCGGCGGGGAATCCTAGTTAACAGAGTTGCGCTGGGATTAGCGCAATGGATAGCGCCTATATTACAAATCTGGGTCGTCCGATCCAGTTGGGACAGGTGGCAACCAGTCGGGATTTCGGGGATCGACGTTTCGGGAGACAAGGGACCTCCCATTCACTGCAGCTGAAATTGCCGATCGACGAAATGCCGAAGGCACCTTTGGAGATGAGGCCACCGTCCTAGCGCCAGGTCACGTCAAGCGAGCCTGGGAATGAAGGAAACCCCCTTTTAAATAACAAATGTTATCTCGGTTGTTCATCTGAAGGACACGCGATGCACATCCGTGCTTTCGTAGTTCAGTTGATTGGGATTTCGAGGAAGAAGCGCATCGTGAACTCCCGGTGCAAGAAATCCTGAAAGGATCAGGACCATTGATCAGGAGGACATGCGGCGCATGATCTGAGCCACGGGTGGGGCCCTTCGGGATTTTCATAGTGTCAGCACCGAAGACGTAATCTTAGCCGTCCATCCAAAAGGACGTGTGGTGCGCGATCATGTCATGTTGGCATTCGGGAGTTTGAGGGGTAAGTGCTCCTCGTCATTTCACATCTCGAAGCCCCGAACCTCGAAGCACCGAAAGCGCCTTTGAGGATAAGCGTAGGGTCACGACCCGTGGTCACTTGAGGGAGTAGAAAGAGCTACGCAAAGGGCCGAAGCGCCGGGTATAGCTGCAGAAGGGATCACTGTGTTCTCTAGGTGCCAGTTCAATTTGATCTCAACCTTGATACCTGCTCGGAGTAAATGAAGAAGAGAGAGGGTGGTTGAAACCTCACCTCACTCATTAAGTGTAAGGTATGGAGGATCTGGCAAGCTATCACCCCGAGAGGGTCTTGTGTATCGATTTTTTCCAAAGAAGCCATGTCGATTCCTCGACTAGCCAGAGAGGTCTGCACACGCTAACTCGACACTTAATGGCTCAGCTACTCCCCTTGCAGGAGCCATGTGCAGTTAAGGTGGCGTCTAACAAAGAATATCTGTCTGAGTTTGACTGAAGGGACATCATGCCTTGGATGACTGAGCATGCCTCTGTTAGGCAAATTTTTCTGAGTATATAGACTCAGTCTTTGTATTTTGTAATCATCAATGGTTGAGCGAGGCTCCCGGTTGTGAAACTTTAATGAAGCATTGTTATTTTGGTTATGCATGGACTTTTGAGACTTCTTGCCTCATGAATGTCAATTTCTTTCATGTCTTTGTTCACACTGTGTTAGAGCAACTCGAAATTGGAGGATCCAGTCAAGTTGTAACTGTTATAGGATGATGTAGGTTGGATCACTGTAATAGTTGCATTGTTTCTAATCGGTCCCTGTGATTTTCTTAGCACTGAACGACTTGGAATTGGAGGATCCAGTCAAGTCCCCCTTTAAGTTTCTTGAAGCCCTAAACCAAGAGGATCTTGCATTCAAAGTTTTTCTTCTACAAACTGCTGAAAGGCCTGTAGCCTGAGATAGTTTGCTCACTCCTCTCACCAAGTCTTCAACCTACTCACCTTTAAATCAACTCACTGACTGAAGTTAGAACAAGACCTCCTTTGTTCCTTACATACCGGACTCAGTTCCCGAGTTAGAGCGATATCTTCCCGAGTCTCTACCCATTTGATCACGCATTAAAACTATCGTGACATAAAACTGATGGGCGTTGGGCTCTTCTTCTGCAAGCAATCCAGAAGTGACTTCTGACGCTAACAGAGTGATATTGTGCATTTTTTCTCTTTGTTTCTCGTCTAATCATGGGTTTTGGCAGACAATTCAGATCTCAAAATAATATTGGCAGAGAACCATACATTTTACTGTTTATTTGTTAGATCTCCAACTCTATGAATTTCAATCTAGAAGTATTTTCATCAAAAGATCTTCCTTCTTCATTCATGACCATGACCATGTATGTAGGTTTTCCTCTTGTAATCCTAAACGATTAAACTTTTATGTTTTTGTTGGGATAATCTTGACTTATTCATTGACGGGCTTACCATTGGTGACTTACGAGCCTATGGTAATTAGTAGCCATGGTATTTACATGTGATAAATCCTATTTAAAGGCTTGAAGAAATCCATTGTAAAATTCCTTCAACGACTTGTTCTTTGTCCATCTTGGCTAGATTGGCCAAGGTGGATAAAGATATATCTTTCAAAGAAGGTTTTCCAATGTAATATTTCCAGGTTTGATTTTGGCTTTATATGTTTGTTCATGTTTCTTGTTCCTATCTTGCTATGTTATTTCTCTTTCTTAGTTTTAGCATTTGGTATTAGATATTGGTAGGCATGAACTCTCTAGCAAGAGTGGTCTGGGCATTTCCTAGTTTGTGGATCAGAGCTTGGTAGACTTGGACTCTCTCACGAGAATGGTATGTTATTGGGATCCATCAAAGGAGAGAATATGCCACCACTAGCAAGTGGAGCATTGGCATTTAAGCATAGATAGCCCAAGTGAATGGAAGCATATGGAGGTGGATTGAAATGGATAATGAGTTGGTTAGTACAATGAAAAATTGTTAAATAACATGTAAATGAGAATACAACTTTTTAATGCTTTTTATAAGAATGCATAACTAGAGGCATGCCATCGGTTTGATGAAGCATTGTTGTAAAGTCTAAACGTAGACATAGATGATAGAGGGCATGTTGTATTCTCAAATACCCGATTAATAAACTTTGAGAGTGATAGGTGTTTATCTGAAGTCAAATTTAAAGGGAGGAATGATGGGTTAATCTTGAATTGATCATAAAATATTTAAGATAACCTCCATTATGTCAATGATGGGTTTACCATCAGTGGTTTATGGGCCCATTGCATATGATGTGATGAAGCCTATTTAAAGGCTTGTAATACTCCATTGTGAGATGTATTAAGTGGAAGTTGTTTCCCAAAATTGGTCGGCTTAGTTGGGGTGTCCAGGGTTAATGAAGATTTTTTCCACACAAAGACCGATTTTTCTGGTTTGGGTTTCAAGAGTAAATCTATTATTTCCATTTATGTGCATTATTATTGTTGTTTGTATTTCTTGTGCCTATCTTGTTGTGTTATTTCACTCTTTTAGTTTTAACATTTGGTATGAAAGCTTGATAGGCCTAGAATCTATAGTAAGAATGGCCTGAGAATTTCCTAGATGGTGAATCAAACCCTGGTAGACCCGAACTCTCTCACGAGAGTGGTATGGTATTGTGATCCATCCAAGGAGAGAATATGTCACAGTTGGCAAGCATATAAGCATATAAAGTCCAAGTGAATGTGTTAACTCCTCGAATAAACTTGTCCATTTATTTGTTTTCCTTTAGGTGTTAGGTTGTCACTTCAAATTATTTTTGAGTTTCTTTGGATGCAAGCTTAGGTTTATGCTTTTGTCCTAGGAATAAATGAGGCCCATAAAGTCTTCTTTTTGTAAATTGGCATGACTCACTTTCAACAGCTAACCAACGTCCGAAAGATTCATTGTGCGCTGTGGAAAGCGCCCACTTTCAACAGCTAAGGACATCGTTTCATCAGTTAATGCGCTGTGGAAAGTGACAAAGCGTAAAAGGTTTGACAGTCAGTTCGCACGTGGCGCGCTATGGAAAACACCTACTTTCCACAGCTAAGGAACATTTTCAAGTGATATGGCACGCTGTTGGAAGTATTCACTTTCCGCAGCTAAGGTAAGTTTTCTATAAAAAGGTGCGCTGTGGAAAGTATTCACTTTCCGCAGCTAACAGGGGTTTTCAAAGGAGTCGCGTGCTGGTGAAAGTAGCAAGTGAGCGTGGTGGCAGAGGCGTTCTCCATGGACCGTTGCTGCAAGAAGCAGAAATCACGTGCTCGTTATCCACGTATGAAAGAAATGATGAGGTGATCACCCCCACGTCAGAACAAATCCAAGACATGCGTTGGTGGGAGTGGGTGATCATAGAAATTCAATCATGCCTGTCAGGATATGACGGTAATTCGAAATCGTTCCAGAACCCACGCTCAACTCTCATCACACCCGAAATGGCAAGTTTGTGTTCGGTGACGCAGGTACAAAGGAGGTACCATCGGTCTGACACCATCAAATCAGGCAGAGTTTGCATATTACAAGTTGTTTCTAAAATATAGTCGAGGTTTTCATTTGATCCAACACAGAGTCGAAGTCGAGACTGCTTTCAGCAGCGCAGATCCTTGGTTCGACTAAAGAGGTTACAGGAATTACAGTGGTCAAGTGCCGGAGTTGCAAAATGGTGAGAAGACGCAGTGGTGTTTTACTCAAACAAGAATTGAATGATTTATCATTTTTGCAATCGCATCCTGAGGTCCAGAGGCACTTTACAAATGCGGAATGTATGGAATTTGCAGAAAGATTGCAAATTGGATGTCACCAAGCCACGGCTGAAGCCTTCGCCATGACATTTGATGGCAACAGAGCTCGGGTTGGTTCTGTGGAAATCAAAGTGGATGAGGAGTTCATTGCAGCAGCTACAGGATTGCCAACAACTGGTCAAAGATGGTTTAAAACCACCGCTCCTAAAAATCAGGATTTCAAGTTCTATCTGAAAGATGGGTACAAGCACAAAGCGTGGAGTAAAGGTATGCTCGTTTCATATTTGGATGAAGAGTGGCAAGATTTATTCAAAGGCATTCAATTATACATTACATCAGAAGGTAGATATGATAATTTGATGATGTATCACTTTAAATTGATGGATCACTTCACAAACAAGACCCCCATCAATTTTCCTTATTTCTTATATCACAGTTTGACCAAGGTATGCAGGAGAATTAGAGCTCAACCTTTGAGTATAAAAAATACTCTATGTCACCTAGGCCTCATTAAATTGATTCTCCTTCAAGAGTTGAAACAACAGGGGAGGACATGGGAGCACTTTTTGTTCTGGGAAGGTTTTGAAACCCAGAACCAGACTGCCAAAGAACAGATGGCTGGCTCAAGGAAGCAATCATCCCCTCAGAGCAGTTCAAGAAGAAGAAAAGCTTTACCAAGACCTTCAGAAGACAGATTGTTTGGACAGGAAACTCACAGGTCAAAAAGAAAACTAAGTTTCGAGCAAGCAACAGAGCAGACTACACAACAAAATACAGGGCATCCAACAGAGCAAAGTGCAGGCAAGAACATACTCAACTTACCTTACTCAGATTCTGAATCTGATAAACAAATTCAATACCCTGCAGTCAAGAGTTCTGAACAATCAGCTGAATGTGCTCAGAATTATCAAACTTTCAGYCAGGGAGAGCARGGAGAATCATMAAAAAACCCTAGGTCGAACAAATCCCAAAGGATCAAACATCTAAAGGAAGTAATTGCCCAGCAAGAAGTCTTGGAGTGGGTGATTAAGGATAGATATAAAAAATTGTCTGACAACTTTGCYAAGACAAATGCARCATTTGAAAGACTGGCCAAGGAGAGTGTCAGAGAGAAGAAAAGGAARGCAAAACTTGCCAAAGACTGTAAYARCCTGCGGTGTCTTACCAAGCGCCTCAAGAAGYAGATCARGGGGTTAAAACRAAGGTTGAAACRAAAKCCTCATTCAGACCTGAAGGTTTTAGCTCAGGTGGYCGTCAACATRCAAGGSGAGAAGTCAGATGCCCGTTGATTTTGGTTCGAAATCAATTTTCAAGGCGAAGGTTCTTTTTGTGCACTATCGGGACTTTCAACAGCGCTAGGCTACTATTTCGTTACCCGTTAGCTGTGGAAAGCGATAGCTTTCAACAGCTAACCCGTGAAATACTCAAATGGTTGCGCTGTTGAAAGCTGGGCAAGCGATTTTTGAGGCCGAAAACGCAACAGTTCATTTCAAACGTGTTTCGAAGATATGCCAGTATATCAGGGGATTAGAAGATCGAATGCTAGAAGTTCAACATCAGAGATTCGAGGGATTTTGGTTACACCTCAAAATATATTTCCTAAAAACTCGGCCACGAATATTGGAAAATGGAACAGTCATGTACAGGTGTCATGCTACTTCACCACAACGCAGATGCTGAAAGCTGGAGGAGTCAAATGGCGAATTTTGAAGGCTGAAGACAGTGCGACCTCTTAGTTTAGCTGTTGAAGACTTTAATGCTAGAGTTGCTTGAGTAGAATAGAACTGTTTTCATTTAATGACAGATCCATGTTTTTAGGATCTGCTCAACTGTTTGTAAAGGCTATAAAATGCCTATTTTGAGATCAAACAAGGGTTCGATTTTGGATGCTATTATGCTGATACTGTAACACAAGACTTATTTTTATTATACTAATGATTTCAAGCTTCCTTCAGTTGTGCTATCAGATCTCTCTCTTGTCTCTGATATCTTGTGAGTGAGTGTTCTTTGTTGATGCTTATTTAATCTGTATATGACTGTCTTCTCATATGTTGATTGATTAAGTTGATTATCATAAGATATTTCTTAGTTATTAAGCCCATTATACTTGTTGGTATGAAGTGTGATCTGGTTCAATAGCTATCCTCTTACCTTTTGATCAAACCCTGTCTGACTGCATTGCTAGAAGGCCTTGGGAGATTTTGTATTCCTAGACAGTCCTAAAACACAGTCCAGCCTCTAGTTATTCACCTTGATCCACAACCCATTTCAATTATTAAGAAAATTGCTTCAAAAAGAGTTAGTTACCAAGCATCTCCGACTTACAGCCTAGGAGAGTTTCCTGGAGAGATAACAAATTGGCATCGTTGCCGGGGAGAGGAGATCGAAGCTCAGCTTCCTTGGGAGACGACATAGATCCAGCTTTGATGATAGACAAAGCCCAGACATCACTTGGTTTTACATTTTCTATCTGGCGACTCCATTGACGAAGTGGCTCCCAAAAGAGCTCACACCAGGGCAAACCCAGAAGGCCCATTGACAACATCAGTTCCTGATCCAGAGAAGATCATTAGCAAGGGCAAAGCCTTGCACAGACAAGCCTCCGGATCCACAGCTACCATTGATTCAGGTATTCCAATTGACTCTCACATTTCTATATCTGAAATTTTTTTGGTTGAAACCCCTGATGAAATTCATAATTCCAAAGAAATAAAAAGTTCATCTCAAGCTATTAAGGTAGAAGAACCATCTTTTTCTTCCAATATCACTGATTCTGCCCTTGAGATCGAAGTTTCATCGCATCCAAAAGAACATTCCTCTCCATCTTCATTTAGTTCATCACCTAGCAAACCTTCAAAGGGTGTTCTGCACACTTATACAACTATGCCGGTCCTTGAGGAAATTCTCCAAGATCTATCCTCTAAGGGTGAAGAAAACCTAGCTTCGTTGCTCAGCCAGTTTTATAAAGCCTCCTATTTCCCATTAACTTCTGAAACTGCTATTCAGGGTGAAGTGAGACAGTCATTCATTTCCAACTCAGGTAATTTTTCTCCTCCTTCATCTCCTTCGAATTACCTATCCCCTCCATTGTCTCCTACAAGCTCCTCATCTACATCTACCACCAAAGTTGTCATGGCTGCCCCTATGACCAGAATGGAACAAATTTTGGCAAATAGATATGCTCCTCTTGTCTTGCCAAACCCCCTATCTTCCATGCCAACTGGTGATTACCAGAAATACATGCCCAAGTTTACAGGAGCAGGGGAATACACAGCTGAAGAACATATTGAAGCATTTTATGCTTATGCTGAAAACATAAATATAGCAGAGGAGGATGTGTGGACTAGAGTCTTCGTTCAGAGTTTGGATGGCCAAGCTCGCAAATGGTTTAAAGAGCTACCAGCAAACTTGATCACTGGCATTGAACAACTAGACGAGGCATTCCTGAAGTACTGGGGAGAAAGACGAGATATTTTATATTACATGTCTGAATTTGGAAATTTGAAAAGAGGAGATGAAGAATCAGTCTCAGACATTATCAAGAGATTCAATAAAATGTTTGGTAAAATCCCGGCAGAGATTAAACCAAGCGATGCTTCAGCAAAGATCACCTTCTCTTCTGCCTTCGATGCGGACTTTTGTCTTATTCTTAGAGAAAGACGGTCAAGCACACTTGCTTTAATGCAAGATGCTGCTCTCGAGGTTGAATCTGTTAAGGTCCTAACCCGCACATAGGTAGATTAATGTATTCGGATGTAATAAAGGTCAATATTAATAAGACCTTTCAATAAAATAGAATAAGGCGGATGTAAGAAGACCTAATAGAAGCTTCCGCTTCTAGAAGGATC
>ML778176.1:1024265-1041081 GCA_009831015.1 Picea engelmannii | reverse complement strand
GAAGGAAAAAGGATAACCCTTCAAGGGATCCGAAAACCTGTCTCGGTGAGACAAATATCAGCTCTACAAATGAGAAGGTATTGCCGAAAAGGATGTCCCCTATATGCAATACAGGTGTTGAAAACAATTGAAGGCGACAAACCGAGCCTCGAAGACCACCCTACCCTGAGAGAATACAGAGATGTATTTCTGGAAGAGGTACCGGGTCTACCTCCGAGAAGGGACATTGACTTCTCGATAGAACTTGCACCGGGTGCGGTGTCGGTGTCTAGGACACCCTACTAGATGAGCACACCTGAACTAGTTGAACTCAAATTGCAATTGAGAGAAATGATGGATAAGGGCTATATCCGGCCTAGCGTGTCTCCATGGGGAGCACCAGTCCTATTTTTGAAAAAGAAGGACGATACCCTTAGACTGTGTATAGATTATAGACAACTCAATAAAGTAACCATAAAGAACAAGTACCCCTTAACCAGGATCGATGACCTGTTCGATCAATTGGGGGGTGCGTCTATTTTCTCAAAGATTGACTTGAGGTCGGGATACCATCAAGTCCGAATAAAGGGTGAAGACATCCATAAAACTGTCTTCCGGACGAGGTATGGTCACTATGAGTTTGTGGTAGTGCCATTTGGATTAACCAATGCCCCTGCCACTTTCATGTGCTTGATGAACAATGTACTCAGCAAATTCCTAGACAAATTTGTGGTTGTTTTTATCGACGACATATTAATTTACTCCAAGAATGGAGAAGAGCATGAAGAGCATCTTAGACTTGTGCTGCAAGTGCTAAGAGAACATCAACTCTATGCCAAATTCAACAAATGTGAATTCTTCCAGAAGCAAATACATTACTTGAGTCATGTCCTATCCAAAGAAGGGGTAGCAGTAGACCCTGATAAGATCAGGTCTATCACGGAATGGCCTACCCCAAGGGACGTTTCAGATATCAGATCCTTTATGGGATTAGTAGGATACTATAGGAGATTTATAAAAGGATTCTCTAAGATTGGTTGTCCAATCACTGCCCTCCAGAAAAAGGGGACAAAATTTACATGGACACAAAAATGTGAAGAAAGATTTCAAACCCTGAAACATCTACTGACCCACGCACCCGTGTTGAATATCGTTGATCCCGAAGCCGACTTCTTCGTGTGCACAGATGCATGTAAGGAAGGGCTCGGAGGAGTCCTTATGCAAGGAGGAATTGTGGTCTGCTATGAATCCTGAAAATTGAATGAGCACGAAGTCAACTATGTGACCCATGATCTAGAGTTGGCTGCCATAGTGCACGCCTTGAAAATGTGGAGGCTTTACCTCCTGGGAAGAAAATTTGTACTTATGACAGACCACTGTGGATTGCGATATTTGTTTGACCAACCAAATCTCAATGCCAGACAAGCTAGGTGGATGGCCCTCCTCATCGAGTTTGATTTTGAAATCAAACACATTAAAGGAAAAGAAAATAGGGTGGATGATGCCCTTAGCAGAAGTATGAAAACAATTCACCTGGCCGCGGTGAGCACCTATGAGACGGATGTCAAGGAAAGAGTTAGAAATGCACAAGAGACAGACACATTGTTCTAGACCGTGACCTCGTACCTATAACAAGAACCCACAAGGATAAAATATGGAGACTACCAGATGATGGAAGGAGGTCTGCTCACTTACCGAAGCAGATTGTGAGGACTTGAAGAGGTTCATACTGGATGAACTACATAAAAGACCCTATTCTGGTCATCCAGGATACCAGAAGATGATCATGGCCACTAGGAAACAATTCTACTGGACTGGGTTGAAGAAAGACATAGCCGAGTACCTAGCCAAATGCATAGAATGCCAACAAGTAAAAGAAGAACACCTACACCCAGCAGGATTATTACAATCTCTACCAATCCCGGAATGGAAATGGGAAACCATCTCCATGGATTTAATCACTGGATTACCAACCTCGACCAAACGGAATGACGCCATCATGGTAGTGGTGGATAGATTGAGCAAGTCCGCTTATTTTATCCCCGTCAAGTCAACTTGTAAAGCAATAGACATCGCCAACGTATTCATGAAGGAGATATTTAAACTGCATGGTATGCCGAAAGAGATCGTGTCTGACAGAGACACAAAATTTACTTCCAACTTTTGGAAATCACCGATGGCTAGTTTGGAGACCAAGTTACTATTCAAAACAGCCTATCACCCTCAAACCGATGGACAGATGGAAAAAGTGAACCAAATACTAGAAGGCATGCTAAGAATGCATGTAATGCATCAACCCAAGAAGTGGGAAGACTACCTGCCACTGGTGGAGTTCGCCTACAACAATGGCTACCAAGAATCCTTAAAGATGAGTCCCTTCGAAGTGCTCTATGGTAGGCTGTGCAACACTCCTGTCAGTTGGAGTAATCCCGTAAACAAAATTTCTTTTGGACCCGACATGTTGAAAGAAATGGAACAACAAGTGACTCAGATAAAACAAAACCTGAAGGTCGCTCAAAATCGACAGAAAAGTTACGCCGACCAAAAGAGAACTCCAAGAGAGTTCAAGATGGGAGACCATGTATATTTCAGAGTTAGTCCCAGGAAGAGTTCCCTGAAAATGGGAGCTTGTGCCAAGTTGGCACCTCGGTATTGTGGACCCTTTGAGGTTCTAGATAGAGTTGGACCTGTAGCCTATAGGCTAGCACTTCCTCTCACAGTAAAAGCACATAATGTTTTCCATGTTTCATTATTGAAGAAATATGTACATGATTCTAATCATATAATTGACTGGTATGTGATCCAAGTGGAACCGGAGGGAGAATTCCTACAAGAACCTCAATGCATACTGGACAGAAAGGAAACCCCGCTCCAGAACCATACCATTGCATAGGTCAAGGTGCAGTGGAGACATTTTGGCTCAGATGAGGCTACATGGGAATTGGAGGATGCCATGAAACAGGCATATCCGATTTTGTTTACCTCTGTACATACATGTCATATTGATTGATAGAACATCGAGGACGATGTTCCTTTAAAGGGGAGGGAATTGTAACACCCTATTTCCCCTAGTCTGTAAAAATAACTATACTGGCCAAGAACTATGGCAGACTCAAAGATGTGAATGTGTGATTTTGAATGGACTGTAGTATAAAAGGTCGACGAATGTAAATAAGGTTATGAATATATGTTGCAGGTCTGCTGGGAGGGGGATGTGCTGAAAAGAGACCACGATGGATGATGAAAGGTGGTGGAAGGCACCTGGAATGGTGGCGTTAACTTCCACCGAAACCAATACCGTATTTGGTCTTCACTGACCCGAAGATCAAGAGCGGCTCGCTGGCCCCGAAATGAATTACTCGCCAGGTTGGTAGGTGAAGAGGCTCCTCATGAGTTAATGAGGGATGGGGGTGAACTGCCCATCCGTGGAAGCCTAAGACATGACCACCACGGGGAATTTCGTGCGACACGCAACCTCGCCAGAAAAGAAAAGACAGGAAAGAGGTGTGGAAGGGGGCAATCGCGACAGAGATCGCAAGAGGGGAGAAATCGGAAGGACTCTGGAAAAATATGGAGAGTGATTGATAAGCAGAGAAGAAGGAGAGTAACCTTCGTTCTCGACTTCTGATGAACAGAGACTCAGTCTCACAACATTGTGGTCTAAGCTCGGGGGTGGCTAGTGGTAAATCCATTCGGAATCGCTAAGCCTATGGTTGGGTGGAAACGAGCACCCCTCTTAGCAGTTACATCAAACCTGGTGTTTTTCTGATAAGTGTTATATCTCGTATCTTGAAATTAATATTTTGACATGTATGCTCATGGTTTGTGCAGTTATGAATGGTTTCAATATAAGACTGTCTGTATGGTGCTTTGATCAGAAATAGTGGTTGTATGATTATATTGGAAAGACCACCTCTGGCTTACGTAAAAATATACATATATAGATATTTAGAACGGATTAAGTTTTCAAGGCTGTTCTCGGGAAATTTATTTCCTTATTTGTCTCAAGTACTTCCCTAGATAGATCTCCTCACAGGGACACCCTTTTTGAAAGTTTACCCAAGGATTTGCTGGAGGATTTTATGGCGTAAGTCTCAAAACTCTGCACGAGAGAGAATGGTCCTTTTAGATTCGGTGTTTCGGTACCCAAAATACCCAAGGGCAAGTTCCCTTGGACTTGAAAGTCCCGAAATCCCGACTTGTGAAATCCCGAAATGGATTAGCGCGTATAGATCCAGTGTTTCGGTACTCGGAAAACCCAAGGGTGAGTTCCCTTTCACTCGCAAGTCCCAAAATCCCGACTTGCGAAATCCCGAAATGGCTTAGCGCGTATAGATTCGGTGTTTCGGTACTCGGAATACCCAAGGGCGAGTTCCCTTGCACTCGCAAGTCCCGAAATCCCAACTTGCGAAATCCCGAAATGGCTTAGCGCGTATAGATTCACTATTTCGGTGTTTTGGTACTCGAAATACCCAAGGGTGAGTTCCCTTGTAGTCGCAAGTCCCAAAATCCCGACTTGTGAAATCCCAAAATGGCTTAGCACGTATAGATTCGGTGTTTCGGTACTCGGAATACCCAAGGGCAAGTTCCCTTGCACTCGCAAGTCCCAAAATCCCGACTTGCGAAATCCCGAAATGGCTTAGCGCGTATAGATTTGTTGTTTCAGTGTTTTGGTACTCAAAATACCCAAGGGTGAGTTCCCTTGCACTCGCAAGTCCCAAAATCTCGACTTGAGAAATCTCGAAATGGCTTAGCATGTATAGATTCGATGTTTCGGTACTCGGAATACCCAAGGGCGAGTTCCCTTGCACTCGCAAGTCCCGAAATCCCGAAATGGCTTAGCGCGTATAGATTCGGTGTTTCGGTACTTGGAATACCCAAGGGCGAGTTCCCTTGCACTCGCAAGTCCCGAAATCCCGACTTGCGAAATCCCGAAATGGCTTAACGCATATAGATTCAGCGTTTCAGTGTTTCGGTACCCAGAATACCTAAGGGTGAGTTCCCTTGCACTCGCAAGTCCCGAAATCACGACTTGCGAAATCCCGAAATGGCTTAGCACGTATAGATTTGGTGTTTCGGTGTTTCGGTACTCGAAATACCCAAGGGCGATTTCCCTTGCACTCGCAAGTCCCGAAATCCTGACTTGCGAAATCCCAAAATGGCATAGCGTGTCTAGAGTTTGGATGTTTCGGAGTTTTGGCACTCGGGAAACCCAGGTGCGAAACCCTCCTGTCCTCGCATATCGTGAAATCCCGATGGATGAAAACCCGAAATGAGTTTCGCGGATATAGGGTCTTCGGTGTTTCGGCACTCGGGAAACCGAATGGTAGGAGTCCCTCGCCCTCTTATACCGCGAAAACCCGGTATGCGAAACCCCAAAAAGTGGAGTACCAGGCTTCAAACCAAGGCGTTATTAATTGTGACGAACTGTTGGTTCCCTTCGGGTTTCGACAGCTCGAAAGTCAGGGAACCGAGAATACATGCTTCGCAATTTGCCGAATCGTGAAAGCCGGGAACACCTCTCCGGTAAGGCCTGTGGTCATCGCCGATGATCATATAGGTACGGATAAGGGATGGTAGGGTCTGCAACAATCCTCATAGGAATTCGGGGATTCTGTTCCTCGGAGAAGAGAAGGAAAAGCCAAAATTTTTCTAGCCCCATGGTGGGTGTGTTACAGTACCCCATGCTCATCAACAATGTAGCCCAGGTATTGGACCCTGTTCATGCCAAAAGCGCATTTTTCCAAGTTGGCATAAAGCTTGTGTTGTCGTAGAGTGCTCAAAACCTGGTGATTATGCCGCATGCGCTCCTCCCACGTTCTGCTGAAGATGAGGATGCCATCCAAATATAGCACCACAAAGGAGTTGGTAAAGGGTCTCAATACATCGTCCATCAACCTCATGAAAGTGGCTGGTGCATTTGTTAAGCCAAAGGGCATGACTAGCCATTCATAAAGACCTTCCTTAGACTTGAAGGTTGTCTTCCAGACATCCATTGGGTCGATGGGAATCTGATGGTATCCAGAATTCAGGTCAATCTTGCTGAAGAACTTTTCCCCCTTGAGTTGGTCAAGAAGGTCATCAATCCTGGGAATGGGATAGCAGTTCCTGACTGTGATTTTGTTTAAGGCTCTGTAATCAATGCAGAGTCGCCAAGTCCCGTCCTTTTTCTGCACCAGTACAATCGGGCTTCCGAAAGGGGAGGAGTTGGGTCTGATGTGCCCCTTTTAAAGAAGCTCTTGGATCTGACGTCTGATTTCGTCATTCACCATCAGTGAGCGTCGATAGACTGGTCCATTAGGTAGAGGTGCGTCGGGGGTCAGATCAATTGGATTCTTGAGTTGGCAGTGTGTAGGTACCCATGTAGGTGAGATGAAGATGTCTCTGTATTATTCCACGATCCCGTCCACTTGCTTCTGCTGCAAAGAGAGGTGTTGTGTAGAGGCCATGGATGTGGCGGCGACCTTATGCTTACTGTGAGCATGGATCACAAAGAAGATGAACTTCATGATCTGTGAAATGACCTTATTGCATTTCTTAGCAGACATTAAAGAAATAGCAGTAGGCGGTGCCACCTCTGGAATCCTATACAATTGTCAACCCAAAGTAATAATAACACTGCAGGGTCTAGACTCATATACAACATGACGCTTCCACAAATATGGTTGTCCTAAAAGAACATCACAAACTTCAAGGGGAGCAATATCACACAATACCTCATCTTTGAAAGGCTTGATGCCATAGGACAAACAACATTGTTGGTTGACATAGAGATCTCTTCCTTGACGAAGCCAGTCGATGTTGTAGGGTTGCGGGTGCAGTGTCATTGGAAGGTTTAGCCGCTTGACGACCTATGATGAAATCATGTTCTTCTGACTACCGCTATCGACAATGAAGTGAATGGGAGCCTCCTTGACCCACATCTGCAAGTGAAAGAGGCGTTTCCCTTCCTCTGGTTCTTCTGGTTCGCTTGGCCGAACTTTGGTGGTAGCGACCATGGCAGTGGGTTCAACATCAATAATCCGCTTCCCTCCTTCAAGATTTGAATCAGAATCAAAATCAACCTCTGACTCGAAAGCCTTTAGTTCGACCACGAGGGACTTCTTGGAGTGACATTCGTCGGTGTTGTGCTAAGGAATTTTATGGTACTCGCATCATTTTCCCATGTCCTTCTTCGTCTTCTCGTTACACTTCTTGTGTTGTGGCTTAGACGGATTGTCCTGAGGGTGACCATCACGACTTGGTCCCCTACTGTGTGGGTTGGGGTTTCCTTTGCCCTGCTTCGGCTGTGAGGGGTTTGTAGATCCAAACTCTCGTTGTTTTTGCTTAAATTTCTGCTCAATCTTGACATCGTATCTATATGATGTTCCCAATGAGGCGATGTCCAGAAAATCCATTTATGTTTGAATGTATCTATGCAAACAACCGCGGTATTTGAGAACCAGATGAGGCTAAGAATATTTGATACCCAATTTGGTGCGAAGGGTATGGAAAATATTGGTGAATTCTGGTATTGTCTGGTCATTTTCTTGACGTAGGGTGGTCCATCTGGTGTACTGGTCCTCGTAGCTTCCAATAGGGTAGTATTGTTCTTTAATGGCGTCTCGGAAGGAATCACATGTAGGGGTCACCACAAAAATTGCAGATTCCTCCATGGCCCTTTGCTGAGAGTAGGTATCCCACCAGTCTTTAACATGGGGAATGGCCTTGGAGGAGTGCAAAAGTGATCTTTTCCCGATCGAAAAAATTGTGGAACGAAAAATATCCTTCGAGCATATTTAACCATTTATCTACAACATCCGCATCTATCAGTCCTTCAAATAATGGAATATCAAAATTTACCTGTACCTTGAAGGGGGTTGCATGGCCGCCTCATGAAGATGATTCTCCCGTGGGCAATCGTCGAAGGATCTGCGTGAAGTTGTCCATCATTTCGTTCCTTTGTCGCACGAGGGCTTCCTTGAGCAACATTTTAATAAGATCTCCTGCTCCATCATCTTTCTTTTCGTCTCCCATGGGTTGTTGTCGGGCTCGACGCGACCAATTTGGTAATGGCTCGATTGGTTCGAGTCCCAACTTCTTGTACCTAGACCTTGTCATGGATATGCACGAAGAAAAATAAATGAAGATCAGACCGCTCTGATACCACTGATCCAGATTTAGGAGCGGAACAAACTGATTATAGATTGAATACCATAAACACAGAGATAGGAAGAATAACACAAATATTCAATGAACAATATCTTCTATTAAATAATAAAATAGGCTGAAACTGTAAAACTGCAAAATTGAAACTTGCTCAAATGGTGGTAGCTATCTCTGAGAAGAGATGTGGCTGCTACACGCATCCGTCTGAGCAGAATGGATTACAATGAGGCTCCATAGGCCCTTTTCATATTACTCATGAATTCCAAAACCCTAGACATCCAAAAACCTAACCCTAGAAGGTGAAATGCCAAAAGTCATGTGGACCCTATGTGTAAGTTGGTGTAAGTTTGTACCTCAACTTCCTAGGGTCATAACTTTTTCATACGACCTTCGTTTTAGGCGCGTGATAGCTCGTTAGAAAGGTCTTTAAGAGAACTACACATTTCTCCATCAGAGTTTGACTTCGTCTACAATCTGACTGTGGCGAGTCAAAAAAACAATGTTTAGGGCCTCAAAACAATTCTGAAAGTACAACAAGATGTGCTGATATGAAAACATACAAAATGGGTCAGTTGGATTAGGTGAGAGGCCACTCATATCCACTTGGAGAATGTGTGAGGCTTCAGATAGACCCAGAAGTGTAGAACTCACAATTATAAAGTAGTATAGAAAAACGTGCTGAACAAAAAATGGACATTAGGAGTCAGTTGGAATAGGTGGGTGGCCACCAATATCCATCTAGATCATAGGTATAACCTAAGATTGAAAAATTGCATTCCATTAGAGCTCGGTCAAAAGACATCAAATTGGTTAGCCAATCATATGTGATCAAAGTAATTTAAATATAATGAAAAAATAATTATTTTGTTAAGCATATGTACAACATTGGACAATAAGAAAAATATTTGTAGTCAAAGTCAAACTAATAGATTGTCACCTTTGAACATGTCCTTCTACCTTAATTAAAAATTAAATATGCATGCAATATCTCTTCTCTTGATTCCAAAATTTTGACATGAGATAGAGTGATTGTGGTAGCTTGATTTTAATTTGTCAAAATGTCAATGCTTATTTCCACCGACTTCAATTTCATAATTCACTGGACTCACTCTTGGAACATCCATTTTGCAGGTCGACATACGATCCAAGTGTGTTCCAGGTAATATCTATGTGTATCAATATTCTATGAATTGTATTAAAAACACACATATATATTTTGGCATTTGTCACATTAATAGAAGCAATTTGCTTTGCGGATCTCTGATATTCCTCTTCTATAATAGATCCGTGCTTGCAATATTCCTTTTTAATTGAAGGGAGGCTTTGAGTGGTTCCTGGTGTCAGAGGTAAAATCCAAATTGAACTTTATGTGGATTTCCATTTTCCATCGCTGAATAAAATGGTAAATTACAGTTAAACCGCATAACATAATAGCAAATGGACGACACCTCTGAGGCTTCCTAATCAAACCTAGTTTCAGAGAATGCTTTGAGCATGAGTGACAATATACGCAGTTTCCCTTCAAAAGGTCTAAATAGCTTGGGCAAATTGTGACGACCACTTTCACTAATGGGCTTTCACCATCCGTCCTCTCGATTTGAAGCACACCCCTGGTCACTGGACGGTGACCTTGTTACTCGGCGTGCCTGGTAAAGACCTTCCATGTTTGTGTTGAGAAGGTGGGCATCTAATAAGTGTAGAATCATGTCTGAATCCTCAATCTCACAAGCTCACAATAAAAATCAAATTTCCAGATGAAAAACAAGTTTAGATATAACTTTCTCTATTCCCACAAGTATTTGATTGTAATACCACAAGTAAGATGAAATTGTTATAAATTCTGCACACCAAACAGACAATTGCTCTCTTTGAGTGCTGCAATTTTCATCCGTCAACAGGATGCTAGACATAATGGTGAACATATCCAAAACTCGATGCAAACAGAGGCTATAGGTATGTTTAGTTGTTCTGCAGACAAATGACAAAAGCAGGTGTCATAAAGCAAAGGAAAATGATAATGAAATATTTTAGTTCTCTTCTACTATCTATACCTTAAATTGCCGAGGAAGTCGATTACAGAATTATACTCTGCATGATACAAATGATCAAACAAATCAATCGATCCTTCGATGCTTATAACCAACTTTATGAGATTATACCAACTAGACACATACTTTTAAAATATGATGTTTAAATAAAACACTAGGAGATGACTGCTTCACAAAGATTAAAGGTTGGACTGTGGAGTCACAATCTGGAGGTGGACACAGCCTGATGAATCAAATCTTTTCTTAAGATCTTTCCAGATGGGGACTTCGGAATTGAATTGACAAATGCTACTCGACGTATCTTCTTGTATGGTGAAACCTGCACTCAAGCATAACACATAATTTCTCTTGGAAATTAACAGATCTCCGACAAAAGGTTTTAGGTTGAGAGAGGGTAAGTTAACAAACAAAATCTCAAAGTGTTTCATTTACCTGATTTGCAACAAAATCTTTTACATTCTCTTCGGAGAGATTGCTGTCAGACTTCCTCACAATAAATGCCATCGGTATTTGACCTGCTTCATCATCAGGATACCTACCATACAAACCCAAAAGATAGAGACTTGCAAGCTTCAATAAATAACATGTATGCATGAATCTTTGGCTCAATGTGCAAACGAATAGAGACATCAACTAATGCTGCAGAGGAAGTCTGTGTTACAAGCCTAAACGCTGAATTCTAGATAAAACTTTAAAAATATTTATTAGCTCAATAAGTGGTAAATCCAGGTACATGTAGACCTTTGAAAGTATATCAGACTAATAAGTGGTAAATCCAGCTATCTGTAGAACTTTGAAAGTATATAAAATCAAGAAGTGGAAAATGCTACTCACGGAATAACAGCAGCATCACTAATCTCTGAGTTTGATAGGAGCAACTCCTCTAACTCTGCTGGAGCAACCTGTCAAAAAAATGTTTTTCGGAGAAGACCATTATTCTGGGTTTCGAATTGAACTTTAAAAGGTCCTTGAAATGCTTTGTACCTGAAATGCTTTGTACTTGATCAACTCCTTGACTCTGTCCACAACAAAGAGGAAGCCCTCCTCATCAATGTAACATAGATCCCCTGTTTTCAACCATCCTTCTGAATCGAAAGTTGATGCAGTTGCTTCATCATTACCAAAATATCCTGCATGGACAACCTAAAACCTTATGTTCATAGTCTAAATAGTCTAAACGTTCTACGAAATGATTCTTTTCCGGGGATATTTTCTGGGGACATTTTTCCTAAATTCCACAAGAAATTGTTAGATCCTTGGATTTGAGTGATTATTTCTGTATAATTCAAATGCTTCAGAGATTTTTCAGCATGCTGAATCCATTTTTACATTTAGAAAGGATTTTAAACAACAAAAAATAATGATTTCGTATAAATTTATATTAAGAGATTCCAGTGAAAAAAACCATTTCATAAAACTATTAGACAACGCCCTTATATATATTTTCCAGCCAGAAACTGGGAAAAATCAATATATGGATGATAGTGCTATGGCATCACACTGTGAGGTAGGATGGAGAAATATCAGACTGTTTGCATGGACCACTTTCTCTAAACATAGATTCATTTGCCGGGGAATACTATTTCTGTTTAAAAGATGGTTCTTGGTACAGAACATACACTCTTAAAATTTCGAGCACAAGGTGTGCGCTTGTGGGTAGACAAATTAAGGATCTTCAATGGAGTTGTTGTAGATTTTTTAATGTGATATTGAGTCAAAAAGATGGTTCTTGGTATAGAACATACACTCTTAAAATTTCACAAGAGCACAAGGTGTGCGCTTGTGGGTAGACAAATTAAGGATCTTCAATGGAATTGTTGTAGATTTTTTAATGTGATATTGAGCTTGGGGTTCCGCATGCTTACTGGGCACCCATGCTCTCACTGTGGCTATGGAATTCTGCATTTGCTGCTTATGAAGTTTTACCAGCATGATTTAGAATTTAAGATTTTGTTCMTAGTGGTCCAGGTGATCAGGGGTGCTATCCAAATCACTCTCTGAAAACCCAAAARATGAAAAAGGACTAAAATCAGCAAGGCCTGCAAATTTGTTAAAAAATCTMAAAATCTCGGAGGAAAGATTTTGAGRAAAAGATGAGATGATGACTTGGGAGTACCTTTCATGATTGTAGGTCCCCGCAACCAGAGCTCGCCTTTATGGTTGGGAGGCATAGCTTTGCCACTGGTTGTGTCCACCACTTTAGCTTCCACATTAGCCGCAAGCAAGCCTGCCGTTCCATAATGTCTGTTTTCTTCATCCGTGTTAGTAAAGGATATTGACCCGCTAGACTCTGTCAATCCATAACCCTGCAAAATAATACCTACCTCCATTAGCGTTGTATTCAAAACAGGTAGACATTCATATCACTACACATGGGAAAACAACAATTTTTCAATCTTTTTTCATTTGGGGGGAATTGGAAAGTTGGAACAGAAGAAAGTTTTTTGGAGCATGGAGACAGTTTTGCTTGAACCAAGAACAAGAAAAACACAGATCATAAACCGTGAGGCATGTTTTATAACTGAGGCTTAGGTTTTCTTCCAGATATATAAAGGGCAAGTACTGGACTTTTATCATTTACCACATGGGAGAATGACTTCCCACCATCCAACCTGCAATGATAAAAAARTCTATAAACATGGCATAACATGGCAGGCGTTGCAGTGGWCGACTGATAAAATGATGGTGTGTAACAAACAGGGAGTTACAATTCCAACCCTGATCAAGGCCAAAACAAAATCAAAATCAAATTGATAACAGAAAGAGGGAAGGAAATTTTCGAAATAGGTATGAATGTCACCTGTTGAACTTGAACAGTTGGAAATCGAGCAGTGAAGTTGTCGATGACGTCTTTGCCTAGAGGTGCTCCGCCGCAAGCGATCGTGTGAAGCGAAGCCAAATCGTACTCGGCAACGATAGGAGACTTACTTAAAGCGACGAGAATGGGCGGAGGAGCGGGCAGGGTATTCACTCTGTACAGCTGTATGGCCGAAATCATTTCAGCCAAATCAAACTTGGGCATAACCACCATGGTACTCCCAGCCGCAATGCGAGAAACTGTATAGAAAAACCCAAAAATATGAAACAGCGGGACGAGGCATAAATATATCTTCTCCCCTCCCTTCACATCGTCTCTGCTAAGAACTCCTGCTATCATGGCAATAAAATTTCTATGCGTGGAGATGACTCCCTTGCTCTTGCCCGTTGTCCCCGACGAGTAGAGAAGCGTGGCAGTGTCCTCCTGCTTGATGTCGACTGAAGGGAGGCCGCTAATGGCGGACTGCAAGAGGAGGTTTAAAGTAGAAATACAGCCCGACCCCGAGCCGTCCTCTGTGTTTCCATCTATGAGAATGACCGGCAATTGGGTTGCATGAACCTTGTTGATCAGATTTGCTGGGGTGAAGATAATTACCGGTTTTGAATCCTCAGCCTGCCTTTTGATCTCGGCCTCTGTGCTGATCGGATTGGCGGTGGTGAGGATTGCTCCGATGGAGAGAATAGCGAGGTAAATGCATGGAAGGGCGATGGAATTAGGAGATATGACCAGCACCACGTCGCCTTTTCGAACCCCCAGGCCCTGCAGTCCGGCAGCGAGGGCTCTGATATTGTGGCGGAGGGTGGGATAAGAGAGCGAGAGGCCACTCGAGGCGTCGATGAAGGCGGTCTGCTGCGTGTGGTGGTGATGGGAAAAAATATAAGTGGTAACGTCCAAGTGTTGAGTGGGTGGAGGCAGATCGACGGGATCTCTTTTGCTGTAATAAGTTCCATTGTCTCTGCAATAACCGCTCTTTTGATCTGTAAGCGGTCGTTTCTGCTCCGCTGCCAGCGTTGGACATTTAAGAGAATTTGCCATGGGTGTTCGTAAGATAATTTGCCCTGCGTGTTACGTGTGGTTATGAATACTTTGGTACTTTCAGATCCGGCTATGTGTTACATAATGTTTGTTCTTATCATCGTGTATATCAATCTATAAGGTATTAATTGTTCACTGTATTCAATTTTTCATAATTGAACGTTTTTCGAATTTAATTAAAAATTTGTTTAAACTTATAATTCATTTAATTAATCAAAACTTAAAAAAAAAATATTTTATAAATTTTAATTTATTTAATTTTAAAAAATATAATAAAAAAAGTTTGTTTTTAAAGTCCCACTCCATTAATTCAATGTCATCCACATAGGGATGAGCTTGCTATCAATTCATCTTATCAGAAAGAATTTTAGGATTTTTTTTTTTTTAAGCAATCTACTGAAGTCATTATCATTCTTTATTTAAATTTATAACAAACTTTATTCACCATGTATTAAGTCGAGCATTGACTTAGTATATGGTTTTTAATGTCATGCAAAATAAAAGTTATAATACATGGCAATTCCATACCAATTATTGTATTAAGTCGAGCATTGACTTAGTATATGGTTTTTAATGTTATGCAAAATAAAGGTTATAATACATGACAATTCCATACCAATTATTGTATTAAGTCGAGCATTGACTTAGTATATGGTTTTTAATGTCATGCAAAATAAAAGTTATAATACATAACAATTTCATATCAATTATAGAGGGTAGGAGGGGAGAGCATTATTAGAGAATTTATAATATAAATTCTCTAATAATGTTTCCCCTCCCATCGTCTATAAATTTATAACAAGCTTTATTCACTATGTATTAAGTCGAACATTGACTTAGTATATGGCTTTTAATGTCATGCAAAATAAAAGTTATAAGTTTTATTCACCATGTATTAAGTCAAGCATTGACTTAGTAAATGGTTTTTAATGTCATACAAAATAAAAGTTATAATACATGACAATTCCATACCAATTATTCAGAGATGAAAACACATAATAATAATAATAATAATATTATATTAATGATGATATCTTTATAATGAAATTTGTTTATCAATTCACATGGATTGTCTGAACTTTTATTCAAGCCTTTTAAAAATATGGATGCACTATTCTTCCTTTATAATGGTTAGAAGATTAAAATATTTCAAAAGAGTTCAATACACACCACATGCCTATTGATTAGATTGAAGTCAATCAGTTCTCTGACCTGAGACTTACATAAAACGAAGAAGAGCATATTTTAATGACATTTTTTTATATAAAACGTCATTTTTTTTATTGGAAGACTTTGTTTGTCTGCATAGAGAGTATTCGTGAATGGAATCCCCTACCTATTTGATAATGTCTAGCCAAAAGAAATAATGTTGTAGGTGTTGCAATGTATTAGAGGATCCAAAATGTCATCAATATATGCTAAAGTGTGTACCTTCTGAAACAACATGAGATAATATTCTTGACTACTTATCAACTATGCAAATCTTATCCATCTTATAGACTCAACCATCACGTATAATGTAGTCTAAGAACAATATTTGGTTGATTTATGTAGGTTGTCTTAATGTTTTCACCACAATTCCAAAGAATGGATCAATATCATACATATGTTTCCATCCTTCATATGCAGTGATTGAGACATCTAAAATATTAAACACATAAAAGAGTGGATGGTTGAGGAGATAAAAAACCCTATTTGAGGTACCCATGTTTTATTTAATGATCAGGTGAAATTGTTGGATATATGAGGTCCATTTTAAATGCCATTGATTTTTTTTTTTATCTTGGATTGAGAATTTAAAAAGATCAATAGATGAGGATCTTAAGTATTTTGAAGGAGTTGTGTGTTGTAGTAGTCCAATTGAAACTCTAAAGATTTGAAAGCTAATGTAATGGCTAGGAAATGTTAGAGGTTGTTTGATGAAATTTATGTAACGGTTCATACCACCAATAAAAATATTAATGGTCGTATAAGAAGTTGGAACTAAACATTATGAGTGTGCATGTACCTTTTGTGAGTTGGAATGAATCATTGTTATATCAATGAGAAGTCCCATTTTCTAGATGGAGGTCTATCAAAAGAAATAATTATTATTTCTAACATGCATCTTGTGTTGAAGTAGCAATTTGAAAATTTTTTGGACATATTACAGATGTTCTTCCCAAGTGTCACTAAAAATTAAGATGTCATCAAGCTAGATTACTAGAAAACCACCAAGGTTTTGAAAATGGGGCAACAAGTTAAGTGGGCTTGATTGTGGGAAAACATCCATAGATAAGCATGTTCGAGCTAAAGGAGTATTGGAATGGGCGACCTCCAAGGATGTCTTGGTTATTGGATGCAAGACCTATAGGTGATTATTAATGCTATGCAATTCATTTTGCTAGTTTCAATACCACTTCTTCACCCATGTGATCATCACCTGATGCAATGAGTTCTTAGAGGACTATTCAAAATCATGAGAAATTGGTTGGTTTCCACTAATACTCATGAATATGGGTCATAAATTAATGAATTTCTCTATGTAGATAACCCCAAAATGATATCTCATATGTTGGACTACATAATCCCCTCAATACTTAAATTAAAAAGTCAATGGAGCTCTAACTAAATAGTTTGTAAGCAATAATGTTTTCTAAGGTTGTGCAAATGTAGTAGCAAGCAAATTGCCCTAATGAAAGTTTAAAATATGGTTGATAAGCTTATCGTTGTGATTGATTTTATATATATATATATATATATATATATATATATATATATATATATATATATATATATATATATATAT
>ML778176.1:1000734-1024152 GCA_009831015.1 Picea engelmannii | reverse complement strand
ATACCAGCCTATATATTGACATATTATGTCGATATACATATATATTAGTATATATACCAGCCTATATACCGACATATTATGTTGGTATATATATCAATATATATATCGACATATTATGTGTGTGTACCAACATATTATATGGGTATATATCCCGACATATTATGTGTGTATATATACCACTATATATACCAACATATCATGTAGGTATATGTGTCAATATATACTAGTATATATACTGACATATTATGTAGGTATATATACCAATTTATACTGATATTATGTTGGTAGACCATGTTTTCAAGGAAACATACAATACCAATACATTGGTATGTATACTGAAACATGTACATAGTATATATACATACATAACATATCGATGTATATACCAATATATAGACTAAGTATATATACTAGTATACATACCAACATATAGGTATATATTGTTGATATATGTAGCATCAAATGGGAACATCTGCACAAGTCTAGTGTTGGACCTGTGGAAGCCATCCAAAAAGGACATTTCTTATCTTCGTAATTCACATTAATTAAAGATAATTATTAAAGTGAATATACTTTTATATTGAATTGATTAATGTCTAATAAAATGTGAAGTATTTACATTAGTGATTTAGATATAATCTCCATCGTCAATTGAGATTTAATTCCAATCGTCAATCTCATTGAGAGAATATGGTTATGGAGACTTGGTCTTCGAATCAAAGTTATAAAAGAAAGACAAAGTGAAAGTAATATGCACAGAAAAGAGTATTAGATAAACACAAGTGAGATACATAGAGAGTGATAAATCATTTTCACTCAATGTGCAAGTTCAAAGGAGAAAAGAGGAAATAGTTTGCAACAAAAGATCACCTAAATTTGTTATCAATTACCTCATGAAGATCACCCAAATCTGTGATCATCTTGTAGCAGTTGGGGAGAAAGAGACCAATGTAGAATTGGTAAATATGACACTGAATGGACTCTCAAAGCCTTGGGAACCATTTATCAATGGTATTTGTGCAAGGGGAAAACCTTCCCATTTTTTAGAGTCTTTGGGACGACTATATCCAGGAAGAGACTCAAGAGGAGTCTAAATCTAGTAGGAAAGAAAGTGACAAGAACCTGGCCCTTGTTATTCAGACAAAGAAGGAAAAAGAAAGGGTTCTAGAAAGGGTAAAGGCAAGGAGTTAGCCTCACATCTAGGAAAGAAGAAGGACATGAGTAAAATCAAGTATTTTGTATGTCATAAGCTTAGAAATTATGCATCACAGTGTCCATAGAGGAAGAAGGGTGGAGGGAAGTTGCATCAACGGGAGGTAGAATCCTCAACAGAAACTCAGATGAACAAATTTGTTGCGAAATTTGAGAATGATTTCTCATGGGTTCCCTTCCTTTCTACTAGTGCAGTTTCTAGGAGTGCATGGTAAGTGGATAGTGGTGCATCTCACCATATAAAATCAACATGAGAGTTGTTTACCAGTATAATAGATAAATATTTAGGAGTACATGTGGATATTGGTAATGATGCATGTTATCCCCATTTTGTGGGATAATTAAGGAGATGATGTCTCAAGGCCCTCATGCTGCAGATATGGAGTGCCAAGAGACCACATGACTAGAAGTTTCCACTTGCACATATGGAATCTCGCTCTGCCACCAAATTTTGGATCCATTGTCAGCATATCCACCACACTAGCTAGTTTTCAGAAGGCATATGGGTCTTGCTCCATGAGGTACAAGTCAGGTATTGTGGCAGGTAATCTCCCTAATATTTGAGGCATTTAAACATGTTTTATTTAAGCTTCTTTTGATTATAGAATGCCTTCTTGGACATTACACTTTTGACCATGTTTCACCTTTGTGAGTTTCATAGATTTCCTAGTTAGTGGCCAACCTTTGGGGAATGTTTGCAACTAGGGATCCCTTGAGGGGTTATCGTACCATTCCCTACCATACTTACCACTTTCCTCTCTTCACACTCCCATCATGTTTCCCCCTTCTAGGCCCTTTGAATTTAGTGACCCAAGAAAAGCATGTACCTCATTTCATGGGAAGAAGGGGTCGAAGGCCCATGGGGATGGTTGCTGGAAAAAGATAAGAGACTGAAATACAAACCTTCTAGATGCTCTCCTGGACAGGTCTTGAGAATGATGAAATACTTCTCTTAAAATAATTGAAGACCTGCACAATATCAAACACATAATAAATATCTTGCTTGAATATAAGACTAACGCAAGTGCATTATAATGCTTTACATGGATCCCTATGGCACTTTGCGGACCTCTTTGTTCAAGTGACATTGTGTTACTGCCCCCAAAGCTAATTGATTCACTATTGGGAGTGCACACATGTTTGGATAATTGATTAATAAATGACAATAAATGGGCTTGGGAAAAGGTTTCATTGAGGAAGAAGGTGCAACACACCCCCTACAAAGGCACCCATAAATGAGATGATACGAGCCCTTGTATGCCATGAAACTCAATTACCTATAAAGTCTAAAACCCTATCCACCTCATCATCCACTACATGATCTTGAAGGGGAATCCTTGGGAGCATCCCCTACGTGAGGGTTTTGGTCTACCCAATATGACTTTTATGACACCCCTCCCATACTTAAACTTGGTCAATTTTATAGGGTCTTGGAGAATTTGTTTAATTTGATGAGCTAGTTTTGATGCACATGTTTAGGTGACTTGTTTATTAGATTTTGTTTTCACTTGCCATGATATTTTTACTTGAGATCCTTAGAGGGCATGCCTATTTGTTTTGCAGGACCTTGTTTGGTGGACAATTTTGGAGGAACAAGCCTAGCTTGGGCTTCCATGGGGATTGAATCCCACAGGTTGGATGCTAAGGGTCCACATGTTGGATCATGATGAATTGCCTTTGGAGGCATATAAGACACCTTGGAAGAGGTGACCTAGCCATCACATGGCAAACGACTTGCCTAGGAGGGGAAAAACATCATTTCTTGAGGCTTGACATCACCTAGGGCTAGGGTTTGTAGTGATGGAGTTGTTGCGCATTGAAAATTGGCATGATTTGACCATAGGAGACATGGATTGACCTTGGAACATGAAGAGGAGACTCTATAATCCCCAACAACCTCCACTTTTTTCTCCAATGACTTGCTCCAAATGTCAAAACACCCCCTAAAGGGGTGACACCATCTTGCTTTAGGGTTTATAATGTGAAAAGGTGAAAACTAAATATTATTATTTGTTTAAGGGGTAAGATAAGGGTTGTTGACCCCTTATCTTATGTTTTACCCTTTGGAAGTGGTAAAATTATGTTTTAGATAGTCTATGCACAACCTAAGTGTGCCATCCTTCTTTTTCACAAACAAGGTTGGTGCTCCCCATGGAGACACACTAGGACGAATGTAGCCTTCGTCCATCATTTCCTTTAGTTGTAGCTTGATATCAACCATCTCTGGTGTACTCATTCTACAAGGTGTTCGAGACACTAACACTTCTCCTGGTGCAAGTTCTATTGAAAATTCAATATATCTTCTTGGGGGTAGACCTGGTACCTCTTCTGGAAACACATATCTATACTCTCTTAATATGGGATGGACTTCTAGGCTTGTTTTTTTGTCCTCAACAAATTCCAACACTTGTATTTCATATAAAGGGCATCCTTTTATGCAATACTTCTTCAATTGAAGGGTTGATATTTGTCTCATTGAGACAAGATTTTAAATCCATTGTAGGGTTACCTTTCTCCCTTCTTCATTTTCACACTCCAAAGTTTTATTGTAACAGTCCAACTTGGTTTTATGGGAAACCAACCAGTCCATTCCAATCAGTAGGTCATAAGATCCTAAAGGGAGTATGCTTAATGTTTCTTGGGTGGGAAATCCACTCATAATGAATTGGCACACTGGTATGAGATTTGCTACTTTTCTTTTGTTTCTAGTGGATAGTTGTACCAACCATGATTTAACATGTTTAAATTGTTGCAATTTACATTTATCAACAGTTTGAGGGAAAACATAACTCAAATTAGAACCAGGGTCAATTAAAATGGAAACTAGATGGTTGGCAATCATACCTTCCATCTCCACCACTGAAGCTTGGTGGCTAGCTTGTCTATTATCCAAGGATGCATAAATTTGTGTCATGCTCCTAGCCACACCATTTATTGTGGTAGCCTTTTGGATTTTGTATACCCTCCTATTGTTTTGTTTCCTATATGGGCAGTCTGATGCAGGAGCATCACCAACATCAAGCGAGCCAGTGCAGAGAGGAAGGACAGCTGGAAAAGCGCCAGCACAAATTTTGAAATTACCTTGAATTTGTTGCGTAATCTTAAATGAAGTCATTAAGAAGAGGTGCACTTGTATAATGTAATCGGACCTTAAGCGATTTTCTCTCGTCCTTAGTAGGTAGACGACATTTAAAGTAGATAATGCAGGTAGATAGAATTTAATTCTAGATTAGACTGTTTGAGAGCGCAAGAGGGAAACGAGATATAGACACCCTCATTGTGTATTGTAACATTATTATGAAGAATTGGAGCATAGGAGAAGCAAAGAGTTGTGTAAGAACACCCATGTACAGATATTTGGATTAATAAGAAGAGGTTGATTCAAATTCATGGTTTGTGTTTGTTCTCTGTGTATTGATGTTGAATGATATGCTCATAAATGTTTGCTTCCTGTTATACATTTGCTTTATATGCTGTGTATATGATTTCATGTTTGAGTTGAAGTCTGAAAAGAAGTAGGAATGAGTTTCAACTGTTTCTCTATCTGAACAAGGATTCCTGCAAGGAGTGCATTGACAGAGGGTTCAGATAGAGTCACTTTTGTTCTCATTCAATCTAAAGTACAGACATGCACAAGTGTCGTGCAAGGAGTGCGCAGGCCAAGCTAAGTTCAGGATTGTGAACCTGAGTAAAACATTGAGGGACTGCTGCTGCAGGTGTGCGCAGAGTCGAAAGGATTCAACTCTTGGAAGTAGTTGAATGTCTGCCGCAAGGAGTGCGTGCAAGGTTTTCTGAAAGATTCCAAGTTATAAGAAAGCTCAGGAGGGATAGGCCTTCGAAACTATTGAAGAACAGTGCTAGGGAAGTCGCGATTAGAAGTTGCGAGAGAAGCATCGTAAGTTTGCGAGCAGGTAGACGAGTTCCACGGAGGAACACTTGGTCATTCACAGAAATCACCAAGGAGGAATGGACGGTCGAGATTCTCCGAGAAGAATTCGTGAATTTCCATGAGCCGTTAGATCTCATAGAGGAGCAGGGGAGATACACGAGTATTCCCAAAGGGTTCAAAGTTCAGGAGGGGCAGGACCGTAGATCCAAGCCACAAGGGCCATCGGATTCACACGTGAATTCGCATATCGGGGTTTCGTGGGTTGAAACTCTGTAATATTGCAACGGGAATCACAAAATCGCGATACGCGATATCCCGATAGCTAAGGAAATTGTGCGGGGACACAGAGAAGTCAGTCGGTGGACAGGTGGCGCATCATTTCGGGGTTTCGCAGTGAGAAGTCCCAAAACATATGCATTAGGATTTGCGATATTGCGAACTCCGAAGTGCCGATGGAGTGAAGGACCATTGAATAGTCAACTCGTGAAGTGTGTCGGGATTTCAGCATATCGGTACTCGGGAGTCGGAGAACCGAGTTGCTTGACATCGTGAGTGCCGAACTCATGATAGAGAAAATCCTGATAGGAAAAGGTCAGCGTTGACTGTTGTCGGGGTTCGGGGATTAGAGAGCCTAGTGCTCGACCACTGACCTCGCGAAGTCATGAAGTCCGATCCCCCGATTTTAAAGAGGGGATCCCACGAGGATTATTGTGGGTGCAGATTTCCCGATAGGGAAATAGAAGAACCTTTTGAAGTTCTTCGGGCTGTGAGGAAGAAAAGATCCTGTGTGCGCACTGACCTTCCGACTTGTGGGTTTTGAGGTAGCGGGCGTTGCTGTCATAGTCCCTCAACAAATGTTCTTCTCCACAACCCCAACATTTCAAGGGTTATCTTTTTGTGTTATCAATCTTACCTAAGGCTGCTTCAAAGGGTTTATTTCCACTCTGAGAGGGGAAATTATACTGATATACACTTTTAGTAGGAAGACTCATCTTAGAACCCTTCCCATGGTTATTAAACCTTGAGGGTTTAAACCCCTTCTTCTTGAATCCCGAATTACTTTTCTTCTTCCAGTCCTCATGATGAACAACAAATATATGATGAGAAACAAGAAACATATATCAAGCTAGGTTGTCATAAGATTTATGATCATCCAGAAAAGAAAGATGTTTCAAATGAAGACAAGAAGGATCGATACCAAAAAATATTTACAAACCTTAGTTGATGAACAATCCTAAACAATCAAGCAATCTGAAAGCTTTACGAGACGAAGATCAGATAAACTCAAAAGGAAAAAATAACAAAGGCATCTTGTTAACCCAAGGGGACCACAACTAAGAGAAAATTTGCAAACTAAAAGGATAAACATAAATGAATGATAAATGCCCAACTCTTAGCAAAAAACATTCAAGAGTATTCAAAGGTCCTTGAGCAAAAATCTCCTCAGGATTAGACTGAGAAAAAGTGAGCAAAAAGGGGCAGAAAAACCCAGAAAAGGAGATCAACACTCTGTTTCCAAATGGATAGAGTGTTATAGTGCTCTGGTAGACACTATAGGGGAGCATTGATCCTAGATCAACACTTTGGTTTACATAATAGAGGAGTGATACCCTTCCCAAAAACTCAGAAATGAGGCTTAAAACTCGGAAAATTTTGTCAAAGACTCCATGGAATATTCAATGAACACTAATACATAACACCAGATTTTCCAGGGTTTTTTATTTGTATTGCCACACATATCCATCGCACTTTCCATGAAAGCAAAGACTATTTTTCATCACTATATCCACGAACTAGGTGTTTGTGGAAACAACGACGAAATTAGCCCTCCACGTGTCATCACCATCAATATAGGATTCCTGTATAAAGCGTGGCAATTGCGACGAAACTTCATCACAATAGGGACGACAAACCATGCCAAGGTAAAAAAATTACCAATAGATTACGACGCAGATGCCATACGTGCGACACAAAATAGTGGAAAGTTGCGACGAAAAAGCATGGCAATAGCAATGAAAACGTTTGGTAGAGACAAAACTTATGACACAGATGCTATATGTGCGACGCAAAACTGTGGCAAAGTGCGGCGAACTTTCGTCTCTATTTCCACGCTTGTTAAAAAATAATCCTTGCTTTGCGACGAGCTATCGTCGATATTGCCATGCTTCCTTTAAGATTAAAAAAAAAAATCTATATGAAAATGTAAATATCAAGAAGAAATCCTTCCAGAAAGGTGATTGGGCACTCCTCTATGATTCTAGATTTCAGGATTTTCCTGGAAAATTACAGACAAGGTGGCTGGGACCATATGAAATTAATGAAGTTCATGATAATGGCACTGTCACTTTAATTACCATCGACGGGTCTAGGTCTCCCTTTTTCTTCAATGGACACCGACTATGACTTTAACATCATTCTCCTTCAAAATAATCTTTCTGCCAAGAAGTAAGTAAGGATTGTTTTTCCTTTCACGATTTTTTTCTTATTGTGGCTCCTTTGTTGTTCCTTTTAAAAAGAAAGATTGTTGTTCCTTTGTTGTTCCTTTTAAAAAGAATGATTGTTGTTCCTTTCATGATTTTTTTATTATTGTGGTTCCTTTTAAAAAGAATGATTGTTGTTCCTTTGCTGTTCCTTTCACGATTTTTTTCTTATTGTGGCTCCTTTTTTGTTCCTTTTAAAAAGAACGATTGTTGTTTTGATCGCTGATCTCTTGTATAAGGGTATAAGTTAGACATGTGGCCTTTGGAATTTTTTCGTCAAAGGACAAGAGATCTCATCACAATTTGACTTTTTTACTTAGGTTATAATATAGTGAGTGACATTATCATCATCTGGCTACCAAACCAGGATAATGGTCTTATTTGGAAAAGACAATTCAAACCATTTATTAAGGATATGGGATCATTTATGGGTTAAAAGGAAACCTTGTCGAGGCTATGGACGCCTGCGGGTAGCAGTGGCTCTGTCTGTGTTATCTTAGCATACCTTAAATACGCCAAGTTTTAATGTTTTTTATATTTCCTTTTCTAAACATTGAGGCTATCATTCCAAATATATCTAATAAAAAAAAGGGGAGAGTAACAACGTTATGATTTGTGGAAAATTTTAACATGTGAACAAATTTAAAATCATTCGGAATCCTTTTCCTCAAATGGTTTCTACTATGGGTACAATAATTCAAATTTCCCACACACAGTGATCATTATCGTTAGTACCGTTAAAGTGCTTGATTGAAATTTATTAATGATTGTTTTTTCGAGCGGCAACGACGGCATAGCAATTGCACCTCACAGTCACTCCCCACCTTTATTACACTCGTACATTTGAAAGTCAATGTCGAACTTTCTATTTATGGGGGGGTAGATGCCTGACACATTTACCGATATATTTCAATGAATGCAATAATTACAAAAATGAACATTTTTCTATATACACACAATGTTGTTCTATATTTGCTATGTCTGTTGTTTTCAAAAATTTGGTTGAGTTAAGCTGCAACAAAGAACGTTAGTCGTCCTCACCTTCTTACAGAAATATGGGAGGCCGAAGTGTGTGACGAGAACCAACACTCTTACAGGTAATTGAGCATGCAAGATAAATCCTACACCATATGGGGTGGACGAAGTACTTCAATCTGTTGCAGGGATACGATATAGACATCATGATAGAATTCTTTCAGAAATTGCAGGGAGAAACCTCCATGGTTCGAGATATACGAATTCCAGTCACTCAAGAAATTGTAAAAGAGTTTACCGGCCTTCCTAACACATGAATATAATGGTCTAGAAGATATACATCACTTACATAAGTTGTAGAATCCTTCATATACCCTAGAGAGGAATTAGATAAAAAGGGAAAGGGACTTAACCCCAACACTCTCAGTGAACCCTAGAAAGAACTGGCAGGTGTCATACAAAGGTATATCACCTGCGACGGAAGATATGATGTGATCCTCCCATGCCACCTCAAACTACTAGCTTCGCTCAAACAACGGTTAGTAATCAATTTACCATTTTTTCTAAATGCTATGTTACATGAGGTCGCTATAAGAACACATAAGGCAAAAGATCCCGTTACTGTCATCAACCACCATGGATTGGTAAAACTGATAGTAAATAAGGCCCTAATTCAAACTCAAATGACCTGGGGGGATATTATTGAGGCCAATAGGCCCTTACAATTAGAGCAACCTGAATTACAACATGAAGACCCAACCCAGGGAATTGAAGTAGCACATGAAGGGGAACCTACTGTCCAAATGGAAGCTCCTCCTCCTCAACCTGAAGTCGAGGCAGACCCTATCCAATTTGTAGAGACTCAGACCTCACAAGGAAAGGAATCAACGAGGAAGAGAAAAAGAGAAATGGCTACTCCTAAATATCCCATTGAAGAGAAAAGAAGAAGCATATAGATAAGAGGTCATGAAGAAATTCAGGATACAACAGAACAACCTAAAGAAATTCATGATACAATAGAACAACTTGAAGAAATTCAGGACATAACAGAGCAGCCCTTACAGGGAGATGTTCAGGGAATTGAGCAGACAGAACAAACACCACAAGGAAACAACCAGGAAGATACCCAACCACCATTGGGACACCTCACAGAACAATTTTTGAAAATATATGAGGTAGAGATAGCTCATGTTTTAGAGAGTTTAGGGACCTCAAATAGCAGAGACATAAACAAGCCAGAAGAAAACCAGGCGCCAACCTCTCCTTCAAACCCGGCTGAAGATTTCCTTGGCACTGAGATGTCACTCCTAGATGATACAACACAAGCAGAACCTCATACTGAGGTAAATACCCTGGTAGGGAAAGCAAAAGAGCCACTATTCACAGATCAAGTTGAGGAAAATCCTGACAGCTCACAGAAACAAAGATAAGGCAAAAGCCACAACATAATTAGAAAGTTAAAACGCGAGAACAAGTTGTTGAAGAGAAGGGTTAAAAAGATTAAAGTGTTAAAGAAGAAAGTTGGCAAGCTTAAGGAAATTATCAAGGAATTAAGAAAACAACTAGAGCAAACCGATAAGATCCATGAAAGAAAGAAGACCAAAAGACATAGACCACATGGAAGGAACCCTCTTCTTAGGAGGGTAGTCCAAACAAGTTCTGTAGGAACACAGACATAGCTACATATCCTTGAAGAAACAATAGAAATGGAACTTCGTACTGAGACTATAGCAACAGAAGGGCTAGTTGTTCAAAATGAAGAGGAAATTCCTTTGGGAGCATATGAAATAGAGGCTCAACCATAAATTCTAGGAGGAACAACTGCTCAACCTAAGGAAGTAATTCCCACTCCTCTGGAGACCACAGATGTAGAAACTAAGATACTAATTCCAGTAATGAATGAAGCAACCTGTCAGACTGAAGAGGTATCTCAGTTTCAGGATCAAAATGCCATCATTGAAAGACTAGAAGCAGAACTGGTACAAGCCCAACAGGCCTTGACCTAGACTAGAGATGAAATGGTGACCATGAAAGAGAACCAAAGAGTTTTTAAACAACTCAAAACCATGTCAGCCATGAAAAATGAGACGTATGCTGAGCCGACTAAGGCTCAAGGGAAGACAAAGAAGGTACAAGGTCATCTGGAAAAATCTTTGGAGCAAATCAAAGAGATTTGTGATATCTACACTGATGCAATAGATTATAGAGCTATTGCTACCAATTATACTTTGTTTTTATTAGAACACTACCTGTTACTGAGGGTGAAATCTATTCGAGCAGGTAAACCTATTAAATTCACCATTATCTCTGAGTTTGTGTCTTGTTTTAGGGAGCAGGAAGATAAAGTACAATATTTCCTGTGTGAACTGTACTTCCATAATTTCATTTTGGAAGACAAAAGCAGAGATAATCCTGGTCCCTTTATTGGGGACATCCAATTGCAAGAGTTCCTATTCTTCACTAAAAATCAAGTCAGGTGGGCTAAGTCTTACAAAACTTTCATGAAGAGAGAAAATGGGTTAGATCTCTGGGTCAGGGGGGAACCACCAAAGTCTTTTCCACCTATCATGCGACATAAGACATTCATGAAAATGGAAGGAGTGAAAATCTCTTTAGGTCCTATTCATCAACAGGTTATATAATTAGGCATAACATATTTTAGGGAAATCAAAGAAGAATCTCTTGTTGGCTCCAAGTTAAGATTGGATGTCTCCCCAATTGAAGTAAGGTTTAGAGAGCCCTTTGGTTTCAAGAACTTCTTTGCAGCCACCTTCAGAATAGAAAGCTATGCCAGAATGATCCAAGAGGAAGGACCTGTCTGGATTGGGTGTAGATATAATCCCCCTCTTATCTAGTTTCCTCCAGAGGATTACCAGAGAGATTATCAAATTAATAAAAAGATGGAAGACATTGCTTTCGGCGAACTCAGAAGAAAGAATGGGTTCAGGGCACCTGGTGAACCAAATTTTCCTCCTTACAACATCACTTCTTTGCATGTAAGAACTTAGCTTGCATGAGGAAATGCAAGAAGGTAAGCTGGGGGGTATGTTGGGTTATGAAAAGGTACATATATTCTCCTCATTTCCATGATTTATGACATCATCTTGACTGAATCTTCTGTTACTTAAGAATAAAATAGGATAGGAAATGACTAAAATGTCTTCTAGAACTATCATTGAGTTGAAGTTCATAAATTCTAAAATATGGTTGGAATTGTTTGATTTTGATACAGGAATGGGTAAATCTTGGTAAACTCACGATAGCAGAAGATATTTCGAAGATGCACAAGCTATTGGAGGCTAAATATATGGAGCGTAAAGCAGTTTCAAGAGAGATTAGTTCTCTATTTTGTAAACTTCAAAAATAGTAATAGCGATCCTGAGGATATTTCGATTTAGCCATATTTTGTAATATATAAAGAGTAGTGAATCTTGGAAAGAATAATTGAATAATTGTATCTAAGAATTCAAAATTTAGAATTACTCCGCGCAAACAATTTCTCTAAATGTTGTCTCAGTTATGGAATTAATAAAGATTTTGAACATTTCCATCATTTTTGTATACTGAGTTCCTAGTAGCAGTGCTTCTGAGGACTGAGGGCCTAGTCTGAAGGAGTTATTGTCTTAATCTGTATTTTATCAGTTTGATTTCTGTTTCAAACTTTAAAGCCTTTTTATCATCGTGATGATAATGCATAAGCGTGTTAATGTTTTGATACTATTTGCTTGTAGAAGATAGATGTTTTCCTTTGAATGTTGTCAATTGCTATTCCAAATTCCAATTGATGTAGTTTACTGCCTGACAGTTCCTCTCATTTTCACATGCATTGTTCCTTTCAATTAAAATAGAAATTGTTGTTCCTTTCCAATAAATTAACATTTGTTGTTTCTTTCGCTTAATTAGCGTTTGTTGTTCCTTCTACTTAGTTAGCATTTGCTGTTCAATTACTGTTTTGTCTCAACTTACAGTATTCATGCCTTTAATATCAGATTCAATTCTTGTCCCTTAATTAGATCAATTCAACAATTAAATTCATGCCTTCAATTCATAGCACATTATAGATTAGATTTCAATCATGTTCATTAGGATCTTAGCTTTAGAAACTTAATGAATGTGTGAGGAACTTGATTGTTGATAAACTCAGATTTGCTACGCGATTTTAGCCTCTACGAGCTATCTGCATAGACTTTGCTGATATTCTTGAAATAGAAGACTAATCCTTGGATTGATAAAATAATGTTAAACTAAGGTTGTTTTTAGGACATCTTTAGAGCCCAACAATTAGCAATGGATGGGATTCTTGACTACTATGTGTTGTTTCATGAATGATAGGTGGTGCTCTAGGAATCCCATGATGGACATAGAAACAAACATTATAGTGAGAAGACACAACTATCACAACATAAATTACAATGAGACATGTTGGATGCAAGTATAATTCAATTCAAGGCTATAGTGCATTCTCCACTCCATTATTCCTATTATTATCTTCATTCACTCCTATCAGTACATATTCTCCCTTTATATTCTATCATTTGTTTACTTAGGTTCATGTGTGTGTGTGGTTAATATTTTGTACTAAAAATATGTTATAGTTGTATTGGTTAATGTAAGAATACAAAAAAAGGTTTTTCTCACAATCTATGATTCATACTTTGTTAAAAACATTGATGCTTGTCTACCAAAAATGCAATTGTATCCTTTCATGAGGATTCTGAACTTTTACTAGTATAAAGCCTACTTTAAAAACACGTCAAAACCCTTACCTTTGCATTGTCCTTTTTCCAGATCCATTATCCCATAAAACTTGATAAGATTTGTCCATGAGATGCATTTACATCACCAAGACTTGCATGAATCATAAAAGACAAATTATTTATATGAGTAAATAATTAATAAGAAAACAAACATGAATTTAGTTATGTAAAATACTATAGAAAAAATTATGTGGTCGCATACTTTAATGAGCTTCTCTTTGTTTCGAGAATAGGTTATTTTCTACTGAACATGGCCAACCACGTGAAGGTGGAAGCTCATATGGACCCTCCCCTCCCTCACATCGCTCTCAATTATCCATACCTAACAAATGATTTTCTTTATATAGAAAACATATAGACATTCATGCATAACTAGAATAGTCATCAAAACATATGAACATATAAACATTGAAGCATATGAACATATAAACATCGATAAACATCCAAAAACAAGTCACAAATTTATACATCTAATTTTTCTTTGATTTATGTTTTTTTACATTCATAAAATTGACAATTGGGGTATCATAATCATCCAAGGACATTGTATTTCGTGTGCATCGTCCTTCTATTGTTTGCATGCGCTCATGTACCATACTTCTGGTATGTCGCTAAGAAGGGTGTCAAGGCATCTATTCAATGTCGTGAACTGCAACAACGAAAATGGTCATATCGATATGTTGAAATATAATTGAAATAACTAATTCATTATTTTGATTAACATTACACTATTTCTCTTTACCTATATGTGTAGCTGTGACAGTTGGTGCATTAATTTCTTGTCCACTTGGTTCCTCTCGCAGTTCACCCTCCTGAGCTACATGCTCTTCAATTTTGAGAAGATAATATATAAGTATCGATATGTTGAAATATAATTGAAATAACTAATTCATTATTTTGATTAACATTACACTATTTCTCTTTACCTGTCTGTGTAGCTGTGACAGTTGGTGCGTTAATTTATTGTCCACTTGGTTCCTCTCGTAGTTCACCCTCCTGAGCTACATGCTCTTCAATTTTGAGAAGATAATATATAAGTATAAGTCAGGAAATAAATATCTACAATCACAGTAAATGTTTCTAATTCTGAAGCATACATACTGGAATGGGTACTCTGCTCTACAATATCACTGGACATGTGCACCCTTGTATGATGTGGTGTCTGCTGAATACCGCTAGATTCACTACTGCGGTAGCACTGTTTCTTGAAAACAAACATAAATACTTAGTTAAGGGTGATATAATAAAATATGAATAGACTTTACAAGCATCCTACTGCAGTTTCCTTATTCATTTGATTTACTTGCATGGTTGGCGAGATAGGAGTCTGGCCCAAGATTTTTCTATATTCAATCACACTTTTAAAACCATGCTTGTAACCAAGCTTTAGGTCCTCCTCGATGGCAGCAGTATCGAACATATTTAACTGCAATGCATAACACCATTAAAAATACCAATAACAAAAACATATATTTGTTTGCTACTGTTAAATAAATATTAACCATAGTTAATCATTTAAATCTTACTATTTGGGCTTTTAGTTTTCCATAGCCACCCTAGCCTAGTATATGCTGGCCTTGATTTTCCACTCCGGCCTTGGTTTTTTTGGAGGTGTCTGGTAGCCTACATATGGAATTTTTGAAAAAAAATAGATATCGGAATTGTTACTTAAAACAGGAAAGAAAAACATGAATGATCATATTTCACTGATAATATGACATGTGTTGTACCTTGCTTGACCAGCTCGTGGATGTCTTCCTTGTTTTTTAAACAAGTTCTCCTTTGCATCCTCTATAAGGGCCTTCCACTCTTTCTCTAGAACCATGGGAGGGTGCTCGTGCTTGAGGTCTAATTGCAATTTCTCCCTATACTGGGCCCTGATATATTTTAAATTCTCGCCGACTAACTTTGTAACTACTTTCTTGTTGAAAGTGTTGTCGAACAAGTTTACCATGTGGTCTATTAAATCATCTTTCTTTTTGCTATCTTGTCCATTCCACCTTGTGCGAATGGTGGGGCCAAACAACTCCAATACTTTGTCATTTAAGTTTCTATAGAAAACATTGTTTCCTACAGAAATGTGTTATCCATTAATTTATAATAATCTCAACAAATGTCCATTTCAATTTCATGAAAAAAATGAATCAATTAATTAACAATTACCTGCAATCTTCTGAATCTTGATCAGAACACATGTGTCATCCACCAGAAAGGTGACATCTAGTGATCTGGTGCTTTTAATTCATTATACTCCATGCATAATAATATCCTCTCCATCTACAATACATTCCTCTCTGGAGTCATGTGGAGTCCTAGGCTTCGACTCATCATGCTCCAGCATGTCATGTCGGTCAAAATCATTTCACTCATCAATGGATTCGAGGGGAACATTAGGAGGCTAAAAAAGCCTCACTTACACTTTTCTATGTCGACATTTGTTTTGCATTGGACCATCACTGCTACCTATAACAGTTGTGGGATCGACAGGTTCCCAATGCACGGGGTTTAAAAACTCCCACAAACTAAAAACTTTACTTTATCAGATCATATACAAAATATAAAACAAAAAAAACGAATATGAAACTGTCATAGCTGATAAAAATATGTGAAGATGCCACTTACCCCAAAATTAGTTATTATATTTTGTAGCTCTACAATTCTTTCCCTGTCCTCCTGTGTCAGGGGTCTTTTGCTAAGCAAACCTAGATATTCTATGTTAGCCTTCTTCAAGGCCTTCGTTACAATTGTCATTGGGTTAGTTGAATAAAATATTTCGTCCTCATCAATATCCTCAGTGGGAACCTTCCCACGTTGACCATGCCATAATACATTGATGAATAAAATTAATGAGATGAACTTTAACATTTGAGAAATTTAGTTGTTGTAGTCATAAGTTGTTACTGTATTTAACATTTACCTGGTGAGGCACAGTGGGTGCATTTCCTCGGTCACCCTAGACAGATGTAGTGGGTGATTTTCGGACATGGTCACCCTGGACAGATGTTGACACAACAAATCAATCAACAAAAGTTATGAAATTCATCTGTAACATTAAAAAAATGAAATATTGCAGTAATATCATAAAAACAATAACAACATTTCAGAAATTTAGTTGTTGTAGTCATAAGTTGTTACTGTATTTAACATTTATCTGGTCAGGCACAACGGGTGCCTTTCCATGGTCACCCTGGACAGATGTAGCGGGTGATTTTCGGACACGGTCACCCTGGACAGAAGTTGACACAATAAATCAATCAACAAAAGTTATGAAATTCACTTGTAACATTTAAAAAATTAAATATTGGAGTAATATAAAAAAAAAAAATAATGAAATTTTAGAAATTTAGTTGTTGTAGTCATAAGTTGTTACTGTATTTAACATTTACCTGGTGAGGCACAATGAGTGCCTTTTCACGGTCACCCTGGATAGATGTAGCAGGTGATTTTCTACCACGGTCACCCTGGACAAATGTTGAGACAATAAATCAATCAATAAAAGTTATGAAATTCACCCGTAACATTAAAAAAATGAAATATTGCAGTAATATCAGAAAAAAAAAAAATGCAATTTCTAAAATTTAGTTGTTGTAGTCATAAGTTGTTACTGTATTTAACATTTACCTGTTGAGGCACAATGGGTGCCTTTCGAAAATAACTCTGGACATATGTAGCATGTGATATCTCACGGTCACCCTGGATAGATGTTGACACAATAAATTAATCAACAAGAGTTATGAAAGTAATTGTAAGATTAAAAAAATGAAATATTGCAGTATATCAGAAAATAAATAATGAAAAATGAAATATATGCAGTAAAAAATTGATTGATTAAAGGTTGAGTTGAATGGTTTGTAAGATATTTACCCCCATAGTCGCACCCCCTCCATATATTCTATTTAAGTTGTAATTGATCAACAACTCTTCACTTGGAACTATTGTTTTTGTTGCACATACAAATATACGATTTCCTTCGCATCCCTCAAATATGCAATTCGGTTTCTTAGTTGTTGTCACTGGTTGTGTACTATTTATAAAGCCCGTAATGTTTCTAGTGGCTTTTGGCCTTTCATCAATATACATAGTTGCCCCTTTATTTTGATTGTTATCTACTAGTTGTATATACTTTGCGGCAACTCCATATCTTCGCATACTTTGCATATATCAGACCAACATCAGGCAGTGATTGTATTTGTATAATGGTATTCCATACTCCATCAATTCATTTACAGTGCCATAGCCGACCTTTATTCCATCCATGGAAAATAACCCCAATCCATGTAAGGATGAAGGAGAAATGCGATACATCCTCCCACCGATGAAGAAATCTGTGTCCACTTCAGGTAGCTCCTTAGGTGCCCATCGTTGCACTAGATGTTTATACCTCAAGGGAAACTCAATGCCACCTATTCTCTCAACATCATAATTACACGACCCTCCGCCGGCAATACAAAATTGCATCCGTATACGAAATCTTTTCATTACCTTTTCAGATCTAGTTGATCTAGAACCGGTAGATCTAGTACAACATGTCTCATTTTCAACCTCTCTTAGTATATCTTGATCATCACTCGAGGAAGATAGATCCGACAGATACCTATTTGGTGGTACCTACACTCGTTAAAACAAGAAGTGGTACCTACACTCGTTAAAACAAGAAAGTTATCGTGCCAATATATGTTTTTGGTACCAACACAGTTGCATATAGTTGCAATATAGTTGCATATAGTTGCATAAGTTTCAGTGTTGCATAAAGTTGCATATTGTCACTTAAAAACATGATAAGTTGCATTGTTGCATATAGTTGCATATTGTCACTAAAAAACATGATAAGTTTCATTGTTGCATATAGTTGCATAGTTGCATATAGTTGCATACGAAATTGTTGCAATATAGTTGCAATATAGTTGCATAAGTTGCATTGTTGCATAAAGTTGCATATAGTTGCATAAGTTGCATTGTTGCATAAAGTTGCATATAGTTGCATATAGTTGGATAATTTGCATATTTGCATATAGTTGCATAGTTGCATATAGTTGCATAAGTTGCATATAGTTGGCAAAGTTGCATATTTGCATATAGTTGCATATAGTTGCATAGTTGCATAAAGTTGCATATAGTTGAGGCCAAGGATACCCCTCTAGAGTTTATGTGTGGTACTTTGAGGCATTGTTCATGGCTATAGATAAATCAAATATTTCTTTAGAACCTAAGGCATGACCTTCTTCCCTATATCATTTCCAAGACCTTGAGACACATACCTACTACTCAAAAACACCTAGTGGCATCGACATCCCCAACCATAGGTTGGAATACCCTCAGAAGGCCTAGTGTGGTTATACGAGGAATCCTTATTGGCCCTGGCTCATTGAAATCTTCCTTTAAGGCCTAAAGTTCATGTTTCCTCCCTTGACCATGTCAAGGCCTTGAGACCCATACCTAGTGCTCAAGAATGTTAGTGTTACCTATATACCTAATTGGAAAAGGATGCCTTCGATAGGTCATTTGTGGTGGTTCAAGGTGTCATTTATGGGGAGAATAAGAAGTGGGTTGCGAAGAAGATTGTAGCAATGATGTAAGAAACAAAACCTCCCACCATGTATTACAAGTCTTGTGAGAGAAAGTGACACACCAAGACTGCTGGAAATTACACCTCGATAAATTCCCCAAGCACTTCTAAAAGATAAAAGAAGAAGTAGTTGCACTACCATTCAAAAGGAGGTAACATTAATTAGTGGCACTACTAAATTAGCATTTGTAGTTCCTTTCCGTTAAATTAATATTTGTTGTTTCTTTCGCTTAATTAGCGTTTGTTGTTCCTTCTACTTAGTTAGCATTTGCGGTTCAATTATTGTTCTGTCTCAACTTACAATATTCAGTTATTTCTTTCTAGCAGATTAGATAGTCATCAATAGGTCAACTTGTTTTTATAGATCCAATTCTTGTTTCTTAATTAGATCAATTCATGCCTTTAATATCAAATTCAATTCTTGTCCCTTAATTAGATCAATTCAGAAATTTAATTCATGCCTTCAATTCATAACACATTATAGATCATATTTCAATCATGTTCAGCAGCATCTTAGCTTTAGAAACTTAATGAATGTGTGAGGAACTTGATTGTTGATAAAATCAGATTTGATACACGATTTTAGCCTCTACAAGCTATCTGCATAGACTTTGTTGATATTCTTGAAATAGAAGACGAATCCTCGGGTTGATAAATTAATGTTAAACTAAGGTTTTTTTTAGGACATATTTAGAGCCCAACAATTAGCAATGGATGTGATTCTTGACTACTATGTGTTGGATCATGAATGATAGGTGGTGCTCTACCATTCAAAAGGAGGTAGCATTAATTAGTTGCACTACCAATCAAAAGGAGGTAGCATTAATCAATGTCAATCCCATGGGTAGACTACTGACAACCCACAGGTTGAGGACGTAGACCCCTAGGCCCAACCCTCAGAGCCAATCCTTTTCCTGAAGTTATGGATCTATTTTGCCGACTTCCCTTACCTACATTGTTCTATTGACCAAAGGTTGTTCACCTTGGAGACCTGATGCGGTTATGAGTATGACCGAGCATGGACGATACTCGGTCCTCCATCTTTTCAAGGGCCGCCGAGGGTGCACCGGACACCGCAAGACATGTGATGCTCTTCCAAATACTGGACCCTATCTCCGGTTGAGCCAATTTCAGGGTGGGAAAGATGTTAAAAAGAAAAGATAACTCTTCCCAGGGTCCTTGATGACGTCTCCAGATTTCCTAACATTGTCGTCAGTTATAGGATGATGCACCAACAACTCTCAAAAATGGGTTTCAATTTTTTTGACTTTAGATGGAAGGTTGTCTGTGATATTGCTTGAAGGGGAAAAAGTTATGGAATGCCCTCAAATGTTTCCTCGGTTTCAACACCCTCTTCATTGAGATTGATTTTTGGGAAATATTATGGTATGATCGAATGACCCTCAAATATAGGCATGATCAAGGCCATGGACTTTAGGAAATTTTTCCTTTATGCTTTTGAGACACTCTGTAAAGCCTCAGTCTTCCTGCCTATAAACAAGTGTGAATCATAGGATATGGGACACTTAAGGTCCATCCAACAAAAGTCTTTTTTAAAATGGAAGTAAAGCCCCTAGATTATATCATTTATTGTGGGGTTGTTCAAGATCTTATCAAAGGCATTCAACTCCCAGAATATAGAGCTGGATAGTTGGTTAATCAACATTCTACATACAACTCTTTCATATTATTCATAAGGACTAGACTTTTATGAAGAACACTATGGAATAATTCTAGATTTTTTTTTATTCTATAGAGAACGCTATGGACAACCTCCATATTTTTTGTGATGCCTCATTGTCTAAGATCCAGTGGGCCAAAATGGAATGTTGTAGAAAACACCTATGTAAAAAATGCCTATGTGGACAGACCTGGATCGTCAGAATAGTAAGGAGGAGAAGGCTGCAGGGTCCATTTTGAATGACAGACATGTGTACATTCTATTTTTTTTCTTGCATCCAGGGCAGAGAGGGGGGACAAATGAGATTGAACTTGACCTTTCCAAGCTCCACACAGTCAAAACATGTTTTTTTTTGGTAGATAAGGGGAAAACAAAAATAGAGGCAACTTGGTGAAACCATATCTCAATGCAAAAATTCTGGGTGGGATTGGTGGAACTACCACTCACCATTCTCAAGCTTGCTCGCAGTGTGCCCTCTAGCTCAGTCTCCTCCTCCCTTGATCTCCTTCTCTGATGTTCCCTTGTGCATATGTTAGGGTTTGGGGAGTTACTCCTTCTGTGATCTCCTCAGATGTACTTGTGGTGTTCTCTCCTCATCTATCCTCGAATCTCCCATTCTCTCCTCGACTCTCCTCGACTCTCCTCATGTGCTCTCCTCGTTTTCTCTCCTCACGCGTGCAAGTTTGAATTTTTTTTTGGGTTTGGTTTATTATATATATATATATATATATATATATATATTATAATTATACATAATTTATATTTATATAATTGACATATATTATAATTATATATAATATATAATATATATTATAACTTAATTTATATATTATATAATATATTAAAATTAATCATTAAATATTGCATCTATTACACCACTAATATATGAACAACCACCTATTCCACCACAACTCGGCATAGGTAGCACCCATGTCCCCCCTCCCACCCCAATTATCTTTCTAGAAAGACCTCGGTAGAAAATTTTTCCACCACTAATGATAGATAACCTAGATTTTGTTTCCATATATCACTTCTTTACAAGTAAGTAAGGCTAATATCCTCAAACAACCCTTCATCACTCTTAGGTATTAACATAATGTCACATTGTCAAGATGAATCAATAGAAACTTAACAACTGGAGTCACATTTCACTTACATTTTCTCTACATTTGTCGATCCCTCCATGGTTAATGATATATCATGCACATGTGACATAGATGGAATAAAAATATCACACCCACAAGCCTCGTCATCCTATAATGACCTAACCTCTACAACCCCCATTTTCCATTTAGATGAAGACATACTAGAGGCCATGCATGATCCCTACTATACATGGGATACAGTGTGTCATAGATTCTTTTTTCTCCTGTATGATGCATGCACCCCAACTACCTCACCTAGATAATGAAAGACCATGTTCACTACATTGGGGGCACCTTCACATACCATGTTATACATTTAGTGTCTAATGTTCTATGTTTTTTATGATTTAGCCCATGCTTACCTTAATGATCTCACTAATTGGTCAAATAAATGACCCCAATTTTCAAGTCTTCTCCTAAACAAGACACCTTATGAGTTTGGGATTCAGAAAAAGTGTTGTTGATACCAACCTATACTACAACAATGTTAATGGTGAGATGTTTCCGAGTCATGAGAAGTACACAGTTGAGATATTGAAGAAGTTTGGGATGTTGAACTATAAGCCCATGGCCCCATTCACAGGTCACTGTTTGATCCCTTTTAGTTTGGGGTTGTTAGTATTTTCAATTGCACGCACCTTTCAATCTAGTAAAAGTTCAATTAATGTCCCATTCCATGTCAACAACAACGCATTCATTCACTAGGAACACTAAAACTTGACAAATCGATGACTCCACTAAATTAGGGTTTATGGTTTACAAGATGAATTGATGATGGAAGAAAGTGGGTGTGTGAGTCAAATTTGAGTCCAGAAACCCTCCCATATCATTAAGGCATGCAAATAGTCTATCCATGTCAAATTTCAATGCATTCAGAAACAGTTTGAAAACATTTCAACGTTGGCCCCATTCACAGGTCATTGTTGCCCGTGTCTAGTCCTAGTACAATTTCCTTGTAAATTTTGTATAAGATATTTGGAGAATGATAATTTTGAAGGTGCTAGGCCTATTCCTACACACCACGGCCATATCAACTCTCATTGACAGTCTGTGTATTGATCCCTTTTAGTTTTGGGGTGTTAGTATTTTCAATTGCATGCACCTTTCAATCAAGTCAAAGTTCAATTAATGTCTCTTGTTACTGCAGGTTTATAAAGCCTCATGATCCCAATGCCAATATGCCTCCAACCTTGTGATCTAATGATCATTGGGTGACAACTATCATGAAGGGTGATGACTAAAACTTTCAATTCAAGGCTAGAAATGACTAGGCCCACATCAAGTACAGGAAGAAAATTAAGAAGGTACATGTGTTGTCCCATTCCATGTCAACAACAATGCATCCATTCACTAGGAACACTAAAACCCGACAAATTGATGACTCCACTAAATTAGGGTTTATGGTTTACATGATGAATTGATGATGGAAGAAAGTGGGTGTGTGAGTTAAATTTGAGTCCAGAAAACCCTCCTATATCATTAAGGCATGCAGATAATCTATCCATGTCAAATTTCAATGCATTCAGAAATAGTTTGAAAAAATTTCAACGTTGATCCCATTCAACGTTGGCCCTATTCACAGTTTGAATTGATGATGGACATACCTACATCGTTGGTATGATTAGGCGTAGTCGCAGAGAGATCCTTTTGGTTTCGAGAATAGTTAATTCTCTACTAAACAGGGGCAACCATGTGAAGGTGGAAGCTCTAATT
>ML778176.1:976628-1000709 GCA_009831015.1 Picea engelmannii | reverse complement strand
TTAAAGTCTAAAGAACATGTATCATATAATATATTATAAAAAATAAAAACATATAAAGACCATATAAAAGATATAAACACATACTTCTTCTTTTCAACAATTAAATTTCAGTCATCTTCTTCTTCATCCAGCTCAACATATGTATCAGGATCTGGTTCAGAATCGATATTGGTGAAAGGCTCATTCCTATCAACATCATCATCAACGTCATTTTCGCTAATATGGTTATCGATATCGTCAATGAGATCGCCGTCTCCTACATTTGGATGATCAACTTCTTCAACTTCTTCGTCTGACACATCGACTACATGAGCCACCTACTCCTGATCTGCATAATCATGATCTTCTTCCTCGTTATTATCTTCATCTTCGGCTACATAATTATACTTTACTGGTCTTCCTCTTGGATCATATCTAACAACGTATGAGCAACCTGCTTTACCAGGTACCTCTGAGTAAAATACTTTCTCACATTGACTTGGAAGAACATAAGGCTCTGTACCTGGTTCAAATGCCCTTGTATTAACCATTGTAAATCCATTATCATGATCAATAACATTTCTTTCAGGATCACTTTCATGCATCCATAGCCTGTACCATTTAACCTCAAACAAAACTATTTTAAAGGAATTAAAATCATACTCAATTATATCCTCAAAATTGCCATATTACATGTTAGCATCAGAAGTCACTCCTGGATTGCTTGCAGGAGAAGAGCCCAACGCCCATCAGTTTTATGTCACAATTGTTTATAAGGGGTGATCAAATGGAGATAATGGCTTGAGGAGGTATAACTCTAACTTAGGGACTGAGTCCGGTATGTAAGGAACAGAGGAGGTTTGGAATCCTAACTTCAGCCAGTGGGTTGATTAAAAGATGAGCAGGTGGAAGAATTAGGAGAAGATGAACAAACAGCTCTGGGCAACAGGCTCGCGGCGGTTTGTAGGGGAAAAACTCTGAAAGCGGAATCCTCCTGGTTTCAGGGCTTCGAGAAACTGAATAAAGGACTTGACTAGATCCTCCAATTCCAAGTCATTCAACGTCAAAGAAATCACAAGAACTGACTAGAGGCTTCGTAACTATTACAGTGATCCATTACAACATGATCCTATAATAGCTACAGCTCGACTGGATCCTCCAATTCCGAGCTGCTCTAACACAGTGTAAACAAAGACATGAAAGAAACTGACATTCATAAGGCAAGAAGTCTCCAAAGCTCATACATAACCAGAATAACAATGCTTCATTAAAACTTTACAACCGGGAGCTCTGCTCAACCATCGATTCCTACAAAATGTGAGAAATCCACTCTAAATACTTAGAGAAAAACCCATAGAAGCCAATTCGAGACATTGCATTGATGGCATTACGCCTGCGTGTTCACTGCTCCTGCAGTCTCTGGACGTTCGTCGGCTTCAGTCATACGCAATCGCGTTCTAAAGGACCTATGAATGAGATGACCAGCTTACAGTCATTTCTAGACTTTCCATTTATGGTGGAAACGATGTCCAACCACCATCAACTGCTGCAATAACTGATTCATTGGGATCAGGGAAAGGCCCCGACCGACGTTGCACCTACAGGACATGAGAGCCTTCTTATTCTACCATTTGGATCTCGTTTGGAGAAATCATGGTAGGACTAGTGGGTGGACGTGGAGGCCGTCGTGATGACTAGGGGACTTGACATGGAGTGGTAAATGAACGGTGATCAGGCAGGGGTGGTTTGACATGGTTTCTGTGGAGATGGGATGAGGGGAGGCCATATGGATGGATGTGACAGAGGGAGGACGATAGGGTAAATGCAAGTGGAAGAATCCGTGGGCTTCGAAGTGTACGAGCCAGGTGGAGGAGACACAGGGGACAAGAAAATGTGGGTTGGCATGACACGGGAATAAGATGTGGCGGCAAGGAGGTATGTGATGAGGCTTCAGGTTTTCGAGGATTCAGGATTCGCGAGTTTGGAATGTGCGAATTCCTTGCCTCCGGAATCCCCGATATCTTGATGTGCGATGAGCTCCTCCTCCTATGGGTTATCCCTCCTGGCTATTCTATGATCCATACGACCTCCCATTATATGACATGAGCTAAAACTTTGTCGAGGTTTCGACATTTTTGATGTCTCTATACACAAGTCTTCTCGACACATGAATCTTCGATTCCCGACGGCCCCTTTTGTGCTAGCTCTCTGATGAAGCCCTGGCCCAAGCGACCGCTCCCATATGCCTTCGGCCGTATTCTCCATCGGGATTTCACGGTTTGCGATGTCAACGAGCACACATCCTCTAGACTTGCGATTCCCTGATCCCCGATGGCTCATGGTCATTGACTTGTCAACGGTCTGCTACCGTCGCAAAACCTGCCACATGTCCTCCACGATTGACAACTATTCCCGCCGATCGGGAAATCGCGTATCGCAAATCTGAAATGCATAAAACTCTCGCTCCCAGGATCTTTGATATCCCAACTTTCGATGAAGCCCTCCTGTGGAGATTTTGCCGCTTCTCTCGTCCATGATCAGGGTCTCTTGCTTGACTCGGGCCCCAAGAGGATTTCTTCTGTGTGCTGCGCTTGGGCATTCATCGTGCAATCTTGCAGACCTTATTTGCACGGTACCACAATTGTTGCTAACATTAGGCTCCATGGGGGATAGAGCTGTCCCTGTGATGCTCTAAGGAATCATTTGCAGTTCCAGTGCCTTGCTGTTGGTCTATGGAGTCATTATTAGGCCGCAAAAATAAAACGGAAACGAACTGAGAAACAAAAAGACAATATTTACAAACAAAGGAGCCACCGGAGGCTCAGTCAAAACACTTCTTCACGAAATGCCCATTGAATGGGCTACTAAAAACTTCTTCGCCTTCAAAATCCCGCAACCTGTATGTGTTATTTGAAAAAGTCTCGGAGATCCTGAAAGGCCTAATCCATAGGGCTTCAAATTTGGCATGTTTTCCCTTATCCTGCTTAGGAGCATCCCATTTCAGCACTAGGTCTCCTATCTGGAACCACTCCTTCTTGGCCTTCTTATCGAATACTTGCTTGATCTTTTGCTAATGGCCCTGAATCCTGTCCACTGTCTACTCCCTAGCCTGCTGGACCTCTACTAGCTGATGAATCCTTCTGATCATGTCATCAGGCTCCTCCTGATGGTCCTGGAGGAATTTCGCTACAGGGATGGCTAGTTGAGAAGGGAAGACAACTTCAGCTCCATAGACTAACTGGAAAGGGGAGAGGCCTGTAGCTCTCTTTGTAGTCACCCGATCATCCCATAGGGTGAATTTAAGCTTCGAGTTCCAAGCCCTTTGGTTGTCTTCCAACAACCTTTTGATGATTCTTATTAAACTTTTGTTGGAGGACTCTGCTAAACCATTACCCTATGGATAATATGGGGTGAAGAGAATCAACTTAATCCCGAACTGCTCACCGAACCTGGCTAATGGATCAGACCCGAAAGCGACTGCATTATCGGTGACAATCTTATTTGGACAGTCGAACCTTGTGAAGAAGTCCTCCAAGAATCCGATGATTACCTTGTGGGAAGCACTCCTGGTGGGAATAGCTTCAATCCACTTGGTAAAGAAATCTGTAGCAGTCAGGATCCACCTATGCTGCCCATTGGAGGGAGGGTGAATTTCTCCAATGAAATCTAGGCCCCACTGTTGGAAAGGCCCTGAAACCACCACTGGTTTTAACGACAGAGACCTGAGCTGCTTCTTTCCTGCAAATTTTTGACAATTGATGCAAGCTCTGACCCTCTTGCAGACATCAGTGAACATGGTAGGCTAGTAGTATCCAGCCCTGAGGATTTCGTGGGCTGTGGCTCTCCAGAAATGGTGCCCTCCACACAGGCAGCTGTGAAATTTAGCCACGATAATCTCGGCCTCTGGTGGACTTATGCATTTTAAAATCACCCCCAGTGGGTCTTTCCAATATAACACCTGGTCGATCAGGCAGTATCTGACTGCTTTGAGCTTTAGAGATCTTTCTTTGTTTCTTTGCAGGTTGTATGGAGGCCGCAGCTCCTGGAAAATGCATATGGCATCCTTATACCAAGGACATCAAGCCAATGGGGGCTCCCTTTGATGGTCTATGTCAAGCAGTCGATCCTGCTGAATACCTGAGCATTCGTTGATAAAACTTATTCCCAACGCTTGGCAGTTTGCTTCAGCCAACAGCTTGGCTAAACCTTGCCCTTTGATTAATTTGGTGGGCCTTATTTCCAGGTCGAACTCTAGGATTTTGGCTATCCACTTACTCCTTCTCCCGTCCATGTCAAGCTGAATAAGAATGTCTTTAACAACAGCCGAGGGGACATAGGCGATGATCTTTGACTGTAGGATGTAGGTTCTAAAAGCTTTGAGAGATTTCACTAGAGCATAAGTCTGCTTCTCCATTGTTTCATACCTTACTTCGGCATCCCTCAATGCTCGACTGAAATAAGAAATAGGCTGCTCTAGTCCACTGTCATTTGCCTGTAAAAGGACAACAACCACTGTGTCAGGTGAGGCAAAGGAGAAAATAAGGAAATCCTTTGAGTAGTCAGGACTGATAAGCACAGGAGCTTCAATCAGGGCCTTCTTGATTTGTTCAAAGGAATGTCGCAATTGAGGGGTCCACCTTACTTTATTCTTTTTCTTTAACATGGCTATTATTAGCTTTACCTCCTCAACAAATTTAGGCACAAACCTCCTCAGAAAATTAATTTTACCGAGGAAAGATTGGACCTCCTTCCTAGACCTCGGGATTGATAAGGCTTGTATCGCCTCAACTTTGCTGGGATCAATCCTGACTCCTTCTGCTGATACTATATGGCCTAGTAGCTTTCCCTCCTTCATGGCGAATAGAGATTTCTTGGGGTTTAATGAAATGCCAAACTTTCTACATTTCAGGAAAACTTTCCTGAGATGACGATAGTGTTCTTTATCAGATTTTGAAAATACTGTGATGTCATCCAAATAAATGACCACAAATTTATCCCTTTCCCCAACAAAAGCTATGTCCATGGCACGCTGGAATGTCGCCCCTGCATTCATTAGTCCAAATGGCATCTTGGCATACATGAATGTGCCCCATGGAGTGGTGAATGTTGTCTTTTCCCTGTCTTCAGGCAGAACAAAGACTTGATTGTAGCCAGAGAAACCATCAATCATGGACATCCTGGAAGCTCCTGTCACCCTCTGCAGTATATGTTCCATCTTCGGCAAGGGGTAGTTATCCTTTCGTGAGCTTCTGTTCAGGTTTCTGAAGTCTACGCAAAGCCGGATCTCTCCATTCTTTTTTGTTACTGGCACCAAATTATCCACCCATTCTGAATATCTTAGTGGTATGATGATCCAAGCTTGAAGCAACTTCTTCACTTCCCTCTCCATGATAGGCAGCAACATGGGATTGATCTATCTCAGCTTCTGCCTGAATGGCTTTGCCTCCTCTTTTAATGGAATTTTATGCTCTATGACTGAGGTGTCGTAGGTTTTGAGGTCTTCGTAGGTCCAAGCAAACACATCAACGAATTTCATTAAAAGTGCACTGTATCCAGACCTTTGTTCCTCTGTCAAACCTTTTGACAATTTGACATACTTGGGCTCACTCTCGGTTCCAATGTTGCACTGAATAGTATCAGCGTCCTCCTCCGAGACCTTTCCTTTTACTAACACATCGTTACTATAAAAAATCCTTTCCAAAGGAATGAGTCCCCTGGGAATATGGTTTCTGGGTAGCTGTACAATGTCACGCCCTGCAATCTTATTCAGAAGATTACCCCCATCGGGCTCTTCCTCTGAGACGACATCCTGGTCTATGTGCATTTCTGAAAATTCCTCAACAGTCTCCAAGAACCTCTTGACCTCAAGATCGTCCTCGAATACCTTCCAATGTTTGACGTTGTCAGGTATGGAGGGTCTGTATTTTACTTCTACATCATATCTGAATTTGGGTGGCAAAGGTACTTTGAAATTACTAGCCGATGCAGCCAAGGAATCTGCCAAGGTGTTCTCCTCTCTTGGGATGAAAGAAATATTAAATGCTGAGAAGAAACTGTCAACAAGGTCCCAGACATCATTCCTGTAACTCCTGAGTCGAGGATGCTTAGCTTGATAAGCGTTCTTGTCCTGCTAAACCACCAACTCTGCATCACTGAACACTGCTACTTCCTGAATTCCCATTTCCCTTGCAGCTCTTAGTCCCAGAACAAGAGCCTCATACTCTGCCACATTGTTGGTAGCTTCGAATTCTAATTTGTATGACAGAGATATAGTTTCTTGAGCAGGTGACACAAAAAATACTCCAGCTCCAGTGCCTTCTCAAGAACTGGCTCCATCAAAAAACATTTTCCAGATTGGGGTGATGGAGAGAGGAACTTCATGGGAAACAGTGGGTTGTTTTCTGAGTCTCAGAGGTGGCTCTAGGGCATGGGTGAGTTGTAGTAAACTGGAGCCTAAATCAATGTCCAAGGAAAAAATGGGATGGTTGGTAGGGTTGGCTTCGTCACTGATTATATAGGCCAATTGGGCTTCCTTGTATAGTCTTCTATGCTCTCCTTCGAACACTAGGATGGTAGCATATGTGAGGTCCATCTACAAGGTTCCCCCTAGTCTTTTTATCCAAGATCTTGATAACAACATACCGAACTTGGGGGGGACATCAGCTACTACAATATCCATGACAACACTTTTCATAGGCAATTGAAACAAGGTTACAACCAGGTCTTTAATAACTCCAAGACACTGAACTCTCCTGGAGTCAAAAGAATAGAGGTCATGATAGGCTCTGGTAACTTCTAGTCCCAACTCTTCCATGACAGTTTTGGGCATGAGGTTGTGAGAAGCCCCTGAATCCATCAAGCAGTTGTGCAACACTTTGTCATGTATGTTCAAGGAGGTGTAAAAGGGAGGGGATGAGTCATCTCTATCTTCTACCATGGGACCTAGGACAACTGCTGGCTTTTCATCTTGGAGGTTTATGGAGTCTGAGAGAAGGCATGAGGCTTCAAACTGTAAAATATCAGAGAAGTGTCTTTTAAATTCGTCATGTTTAATCAACTCAGTGAGGGGCACAAGGATTCTAATCTTTTGAATCTCATGCTCAAAATTAAAAGAAGATGTAGGCTTTGGAATTTCTTTTATTTCAGGAACATGATTATGGGCAATGGGAGAGGGGGGATGAGCTTTCTTACCTGTGTGACCATTTTCTTCTTCATTAGCAGGTCTCTCTGCTCTAATGGACTACTGAGGAATATCAGGTGCTGTTTTCTTTTTATCAGACCTCAGGTTGTATCTGCCTCGGCCGCCACTAGCTTTGTCTCCCTTGCTTAGTTCATTCAGCTGACTTTCCATGAGAGAATCTTCGTATGCTGATTGAGTGAGATGGGGAAAAGGAGGAGTGTCTCCAATGCCGTGGATTTCAGGATCAGGCTCATCAGATTCCCCTTCTCCCCCCTCGGTCACAAAATTGTTTTGAAAAGGGGCCTGAATCTTCTGATCTTCTCTGTCTCTTCCCTTCTCTTTCCGCATATTCGAGGGAGTAAAGTTATTTGGCCTCCTGAAACCTCCCTTATTTTCAACGATCTGAGGGACTTTATATGCTTGCCTCCCTTCCACCCTCATTCTCTCCATCTCTGTATATAGAGACTTCACCATCTTGGTCAGTTCATCCACTTGAGGGTGGGGCATCGATGATCCAGAGGTTGAGGCTTCTGACCTTCCCTTTCTTCTGTCTGTGTTGGCCTTGTTCCTCAGTCCGTCAGTTGTTAATACATTGGATTCCACTTCTATGTCCGCATCTTGCATTTGGGCTAAGGAGGTGGCTCTTCTTTCTCTAAACAAAAGGCAGAAATCAAGGTCAAATGCACCAGCATAGGAAATTTGGGCAGAGGCTTCCGAGGGCTTTATCTCTGCAGGAATCTTATTATACATTTTATTGAATCTTTTGGAAAAGTCAGAGACTGACTCTCCTTCCATCTTCTTCAGAGACCCAAACTCAGTCATGTAATACATGAAATCCTTCCTATCTCCCCACTGCCTCAAGAAAGCACTATCCAGAGCCTCAATCCCAACAATAGATCTCGGGGCCAATCCTCTAAACCACTTCCTCACTTCACCATCCAAGATTTGGACAAAATCTCTCATCCAGACATCTTCATTTTCAATATTGAGGTTGTCTGCATAACTATAGAAAGTAGCCAGGTGCTCTTTGGCAGTTATGTCTCCTTCCCCAGTGAACTTGGGCATGTATTTCAGGTAATCTTCACCAGGGAGAGGATTCATAGGATGGGGAAGAACTAAGGGAGTGTACCTGGAAGAAACTATGGCGTCCATTCTATTTAGAGGGGGATTAGCACCAGCCATAGGGATGTTAGGTGGAGGAGAAGGAGTTCGCGAAGGGGCTAGTGGGAATAAATCTTGGAGTGGGGTGGGAAACAAGAGGTGATTCAAGGAACAGGCTACCAAGACCAAGTCAACAGGTGCTCCTCCTTGTGCATAAGTGAGGAAGTATTCTGAGGTCGCGGGTCTACGCCAAGGTGCGACTTCAAAGGAGAGGGGAGTGGCAAAGTCTTGTCCCTCTAGTCCCAGACCAGGAGAGGAAAACTCAACAGGAACACTCCCAAAATTTAAGAAACGGGGAACTGCAGAGACATGCCTGTCAAATAACTAAGGAGGAGAAAAAGGAGCTCCAACAGAAGGATATGGTGGATTACTTGGTTTGGTGATTGACGCTTCTTCTTCAAAGGCCTTTCCCTTTCTGAGCACCGCCTCTGGATTTGTTTTAGGTGTAGCTAGAGGCAGTTGTGGGTGAGACCGCGTATGCCTGCCTCTGAAAGCCACAATTAAAAGAGCAGGTTCTTCCCAACGGAGTCGTCACAATGGAGTCGCCAGGTGCAAACTTATCAATCTGAAAGGCTATGATAATCCTATGCACCTTCAGATTCAGAAGCTCAATGTCGTTCTACCTAGGGAAAATATTCAATTCCGTCCCCGACAGTGGCGCCAGAAATATTAGCGTCAAAAGTCACTCCTGGATTGCTTGCAGGAGCAGAGGCCAATGCCCATCAGTTTTATGTCACGATTTTTTATAAGGGGTGATCAAATGGAGATAATGGCTCGAGGAGGTATAACTCTAACTTAGGGACTGATTCTAGTATGTAAGGAATAGAGGAGGTCTGGAATCCTAACTTCAGCCAGTGGGTTGATTAAAAGATGAGCAAGTGGAAGAATTAGGAGAAGATGAACAAACAACTCTGGGCAATAGGCTTGCGACGGTTTGTAGGGGAAAAACTCTGAAAGCGGAATCCTCCTGGTTTCAGGGCTTCGAGAAACTGAATAAAGGACTTGACTAGATCCTCCAATTCCAAGTCATTCAGCATCAAAGAAATCACAAGAACTGACTAGAGGCTCCATAACTATTACAGTGATCCATTACAACATCATCCTATAATAACTACAGCTCGACTGGATCCTCCAATTTCGAGCTGCTCTAACACAATGTAAACAAAGACATGAAAGAAATTGGTGTTCATAAGGCAAGAAGTCTCCAAAGCTCATACATAACCAGAATAACAGTGCTTCATTAAAGCTTTACAACTGGGAGCTCTGCTCAACCATCGATTCCTACAAAATGTGAGAAATCCACTCTAAATACTTAGAGCAAAACCCATAGAAGCAAATTCGAGACATTGCATTGATGGCATTACGCCTGTGTGTTCACTACTCCTGCAGTCTCTGGATGTTCGTGGAATTCAGTCAGACGCAATCGCGTTCCAAAGGACCTGTGAATGAGATGACTAGCTTACAGTCATTTCTAGACTTTCCATTTATGGTGGAAACGATGTCCAACCACCATCAACTGCTGCAATAACTGATTCATTGGGATCGAGGAAAGGCCCCGGTCGACGCTGCACCTATAGGACATGGAAGCCTTCTTATTATGCCATTTGGATCTCGTTTGGAGAAATCATGGTAGGACTAGTGGGTGGACGTGGAGGCCGTCGTGATGACTGGGGGACTTGACATGGAGTGGTAAATGAACGGTGATCAGGCAAGGGTGGTTTGACATGCTTGCTGTGGAGATGGGATGAGGGGAGGCCATACGGATGGATGTGACGGATGGAGGACGATAGGGTAAATGCAAGTGGAAGAATCCGTGGGCTTCGAAGTGTACGAGCCAGGTGGAGGAGACACAGGGGCCAGGAAGAAAATGTGGGTTGGCATGGCACGGGAATAAGACATGGAGGCAAGGAGGTATGTGATGAGGCTTTGGGTTTTCGGGGATTCAGGATTTGCGAGTTTGGAATGCGCGAATTCCTTTCCTCTAGAATCCCCGATATCCCGATGTGCGATGAGCTCCTCCTCCTATGGGTTAGTCCTCCTGGCTATTCTATGATCCATATGACCTCCCATTATATGACCTGAGCCAAACCTTTGTCGAGGTTTTAGCATTTTTGATATCTCGATACACAAGTCTTCTCGACACACAAATATCCGATTCCCGATGGCCCCTTTTGTGCTAGCTCTCTGATGAAGTCCTGGCCCAAGCGACCACTCCCATATGCCTTCGGCCGTATTCTCCATGAGGATTTCGTGTTTTGCGATGTCAACGAGAACGCATCCTCCAGACTTGCGATTCCCCAATCCTCGATGGCTCATGGTCATTGACTTGTTAACGGTCTGCTACCATCGTAAAACCTGCCACCTGTCCTCCACGATTGACAACTATTCCCTCCAATCGGGAAATCGCATATCGCAAATATGAAATGCATAAAACTCTCGCTCCCAGGATCTCCGATATCCCGACTTCCAATGAAGCCCTCCTGTGGAGCTTTTGTCACTTCTCTTGTCCATGATCAGGCTCGCTTGCTTGACTCGGGCCCCAAGAGGATTTCTTCTGTGTGCTGCGCTTGGGCATTAATCGTGCGATTCTGCAGACCTTATTTGCACGGTACCACAATTGTTGATAACAGTACATATTCTTACTTTCTTCCGGATTTCTGTCACTTTTAGAGGAAATGTTGGTGACCATAAACACTGCAGTTATTCCACAATATGAGGTTTTCATCTTATCATCCAACATTTTGATACGAAATTTACGACCATTACACCACATAGCCTTGTGATGTTTCAAATGCAACATGGAAAACAAGTAAAAAATACATTGCCAATTAATAAACCTCATATAGGACTTAGTAAATATATATTTCAAAAATTAAACAAACCAAATACATTGAAAAATTGGTAAAAAAACTAGGAAAATGTGGGTAAAAAATTTAACTTGCTTGTTTATCGCTAAATCAACTTCCCTTGATGTAAGATCATGAAATTTATCTCGATGAAAATGAGTTGTTTTAATAATTTTACTCACCTGATGCAGGAGCATTGCCAGCACATCAAGCGAGCCAGCGTGGAGCGGGAGACAGCTGGATAAGCTAGCACAAATTTTGAAAACAGTTTGGGATTGTTGCGCAAGTTTTTAATGAAGCCATTTATGAAGGTGCATTTGTAATTTGAAATGGACCTTGAGTAGATAGCTCTCGTCCTCTAGTAGATATACGACATTTACTTTAGTTAATGCTGGTAGATAGGAATTTAATTCTAGATTTGATAGCTTTAGAGTCCAAGAGGGAAAACGGATATAGATACCCTCATAGTATCATTGTAACATTATCAATTCAGGAAGAGTAGAAGAGCATGCAGAGAACTGTAAGAAAAACACCCATGTACAAACATTGAATTAATAGAAGAAAGCTTTGATTCAATCTCATGGTTATGTGTTATTTCTCTATGTATTGATGATTATGCTCATGAGTGTTGCTTCCTGTCATGCATTTTCTTTTATATGCTGTGTATGTGATTTCATGGTTGAATTGAAGTCTGAGAGGGAGATAGAATGAGTTTCAATTGTTTCTCTAACTGAACCAGAGGATTCCTGCAAGGAGTGCAGTTGAATTGTCCGCAAGGAGTGTGTCAACAGAAGGGTTCAATTAGAGATAACTTTTGTTCTCATTCCCTTGAAGGTACAGTTAAGCGCAGTGCCATGCAAGGAGTGCGCAGGCCAAGGAAAAGCCTCAGAGTTGCGAACCTGAGCAAATCTTTGAAAGACTGCTGCTGCAGGAGTGCGCAGAGTCGAGCGACTTCAACACTTAGACAAGGTTGAAGGTTTTCCACAAGGAGTGCGTGAAAAGTTCCTTCTAAGTAATTGAGAATTGTAGGGAAGCTTAGGAGGAATAGACCTTCGAATTCACGGAAGGGTAAGTGCAGGGAATCTGCCATGGAAAGTCAGAGAGGAAGCGTCACAGGTTAGCGAGCAGGTGAAAGAACTCAATAGGGAGACACTTCATCAATTTCACGGATTCATAAAGGTAAGAGTGGACAGTCGAAATCCCTTGAGGAGATTTTGCGAAGTTTCGTGGCCGTTGGATCTTGCGGAGGTGCAAGGAGATTACAGCGCGAACGTCTGAAGGTTCAGAGATCAGGAGGGGCAGAGCCGTTGATCCAGGCCATCGGGGCCGTTAGATCTACACGAGATATCGTGTATCGAGGGTTCATGAGCTGGAGCTACAAGGGATTTCATCAAGAATTGCAATATGGTGAGAAGCGATATCCCGAAAACCAAAGGGTAGCGTGTGGGACCACAGGAGTGAGTGGAAGACAGGTGGCAGAGATTGGGAGATCTCACGAACTCAGAAGTTTGTAGGGTGAGAGCCCAAGTATTGGGTACTCCAAGTCATGAAGACGCGAGGTTGCGAGTAGTGAAAGCACGATAGGATCGTATTGGAGTTTCGACATATCGCGAGTCGGGAGTCAGTAAAGTAAAGGGCTTGGTATCGCGAGTAGCGAAGTCGCGATAGAGCGAAGTCTCGATAGAGGATAGGGGAAAAGTCAACGATTTGACTGGCCATCGAGTCTCGGGGATTCGAGAGCCCAGTGATCGATAGCGAACTTGCGAAGCCGTGAGTTTCGATCCTCTGAAAGTAGAGAAGGGAGGATCCCGCCGAAGAGAACTGTGGGTGCAGATTTCCCGATAGGAAAATAGAAGAACCTTGGAGTTCTTCGGGCCAAGAAGAAGAAGATCCTGTGAGTGCACGTGGACCTTACGACCTACGGGTGGTGAAGGGGCTGTGTAGCGATCAAGTGGTATCAGAGCGAGAATTATCTCTTTGTTTTCTGTAGCAAAGAGAGAGGAAATTCACCATGCCGCCGAGGAGAGAAAGAGAATCACTTGATCCAGAGGACAGGGAAGTGCGAAGAAGAGGCAGGCTAGTAGGAAATTCAGAAATGGAGAGGAAGATGCATGATCTCTGAGCAAGACTGGAGGAGATGGAGACAGCTCAAAGATGCACAACTATTATAGGGGATCTCAGTGATTTCGAAAGCGAAATTGAGGCTGAACGCGAGGAGGAAGTTGCATCCGAAGATGCATCAACTGAGTGGTTGATAAAAACTATCACCAGAATGCGTGCGAAGGCGAAGATGGAAATTCCAGTTTATGAGGGGAACTTGGATGAAAAAGAGCTACTGGATTGGATTAGAGCTCTTGACACCTACTTCGACTATGAAGATATCGAAAAGGATAAGAAAGTCAAGCATGCTATCACGCGTTTGAAAGGACATACAACATTGTGGTGGGATGAGCTACAAGCTGACAGACGCTGCAAGGGCAAGCAGAATATCAAGAGTTGGGATCAAATGATTGCAAAGATGAAGGCAAAGTTCATCCCAAAAGACTATCAACTTACTCTGTTCAGGAGGATGCAGAACCTGAGACAGAAGCTGATGACAGTGAAAGAATACACTGAGGAATTCTATCGAATGAACATCAGAGCAGGTCATCGGGAGAGCGATGATGAGAAGGTTTCCAGATATCTGAATGGTCTGAGATATGACATTCAGGATGAATTAAGCATGGTTACCATCAGGATGGTGGAGGATGCTTACCAGATGGATTTGAAAGCAGAGGAGAAGCTGAGCTGTAATCAAGGTCAGTGAGAGTGAGGCAGAAGTCAGCCCAGAGGCAAAGCAGTTGCCCAGGAGAAATATCAGAAACCCAAGGAGGAATGGAAGAAACCTCAGGGTAAAGTAGAAAGAAGTGGGACCTCACAGAGAGGGCCATATGTCGAACAGAGAGGGCAACATAATGAACAAAGGGGAGATTATGCTGACACAAACACTTTTCCTCGTACCAGAGGTAGAGGAAGAGGAAGAGGTGAAGTCATCACATGTTTCACATGTGGGAAAATTGGGCACAGGTCATTCGAGTGTCCAGAGAAAAAGAAGGATGGAGGAGAAGCTCACATCACCGAAGCACAAAAGCGGGATGTTGAGACCAAAGATACAGAAGGCGGAAGGTCACTGATGATGCGTAAATTTATCTTAACACCCGGGAAGGAGGTGGAGGACTTATCTCAAAGGACCAGACTTTTCAGAACAGCTTGTAAGACCAAGGATTGGGTATGCAAGGTTATCATGGACATCGGTAGCACGGATAATCTCGTTTCAACCAAGATGGTAGAAAAGTTAGAGATGGAGACAACTGATCACCCGAGTCCATACAAAGTTTCATGGCTACAGAAGGGACATCAGGTAAGTGTCACTAAACAGTGTTTAGTTGAATTCAAGATAGGAGGATATAATGATAAAGTACTCTATGATGTCATTCCTATGGATGTATACCATTTATTGCTGGGTAGACCATGGCAATATGACAGAAATGTGTTTCATGATGGGAGAATGAACACATATACTTTAGAGAAGGATGGGAGGACACACAGGTTGCTTTTGATAAAGGATAAGGAGGTGAAACCGGAAGTAAGCAACACAATACTTCTCATGAGTGGGAAGGAGCTTCTTACGGAGATGGAGAAGAAGGAAGAACCACAATTTTTGGTGGTCAGAAAGCCGAAGATTGTTCTGACTAGCACAAGAGTGGATGATCTACCAGATGAGATTCAGGAACTGCTGGAAGAGTTTGCTGACATCATAGTGGACAAATTACCTCGTTCATTGCCACCGATGAGGAGTGTGAGTCATCACATTGATCTCATACCAGGAGCTAGTTTTCCGAACAAAGATGCATATAGATTGACGCTGCAAGAAAATGAAGAGGTCAAGAGGCAGGTCCAGGATTTGTTGGATAAAGGGTTAGTCAGAGAAAGCTTGAGCCCATGTGCTGTTCTGACAGTACTCAGTCCAAAGAAAGATGGAGGCTGGAGGATGTGTACCGATTCAAGAGATATCAACAAAATAACCATCAGGTACCGATTTCCACTGCCGCGAATGGATGATTTGATGGATTGCCTTAGCGAGGCAAGATATTTTTCAAAGATTGATTTGAAAAGCGGGTATCACTAGATTCACATGAGAGAAGGCGATGAGTGGAAGACATCCTTCAAGACAAACGAAGGACTGTATGAATGGCTAGTCACGCCGTTTGGCTTGACAAATGCATCGAGTAATTTTATGAGGTTGATGAATGAAGTCCTAAGGGAATTCATCAGGAAATTTGTCGTCGTATATCTGGATGACATACTGATTTACAGTAAATCATAAGCTGAACATCTGAAGCATTTGGCCATTATGATGAGGAAACTACAACAAGAGAAGCTGTTGATTAACATGAGAAAATATTCATTTATGAAGACAGATCTCATTTACTTTGGTTTTGTTATTTCGGAGAATGAATTAAAGATGGATCTGAATAAAGTGGAAGTAATTAAGAATTGGCCATCACCGAGAAATATTTTCGAGGTGAGGAGTTTTCATGGTTTGGTTAGTTTCTACCAGAAATTCATCAGGAATTTCAGTGGAATTAGCGCAGCAATGATGGACACAGTGAAGAAGCGGCATAAGTATTTTCATTGGACAATAGAGGCTGAGAAGAGCTTCAATCTATTGAAGCGAAAGATAACAGAACAACCAGTTTTGGTGTTACCAGATTTCCAGAAGACATTTCAGGTGCAATGTGATGCAAGTGGGTTTTCCATAGGAGCGGTCTTGAGTCAAGAAGACAGACTAGTTGCATATTTCAGCGAGAAGTTGGATGAAGAGAAACTGAAATACTCCACGTATGATAAGGAATTTTATGCTATCATACAAGCACTGAAGAAGTGGAGGCATTACTTGATCCCAAAAGAATTTGTATTGTACAACGATAATCATGCATTGCAGTTTGTGAGTCAATAAGAGAAGTTGAATCAGAAGCATGCAAAATGGGTAGAGTATATGTAGAATTTCATGTTTGTGATTAAACACATTTCGGGTACTGCTAACAAAGTGGTTGATGCTTTGAGCAGGAAGTGTTTGTTGTTGCAGGAATTCCGAATCAAAACATTGGGTTTTGAAAATCTCAGGGACATGTATGCTAGAGATGCATATTTTGCAGAGGCATATGAAGCAGCTGAGAATCCAGTTCTCAGAGACAGAAGCCCTTGGATAGATTATATGATCCAGGAAGGATTGTTGTTCAAAGGAAATCAACTGTGTATTCCAAATTTCTCCATGAGGGAGAACTTGTTAAAGGAGAAACACAGTGGTGGATTGGCAGGGCATTTTGGCCATGAAAAAACATTCGCAAAGTTGAATGAGTTGTAATTTTGGCCAGGGATGCAAGCAGATGTCAAGAGGTTCATTGACCGATGTCGAATTTTCCAGCATTCGAAGGGGAGAAAACAGAATGCAGGTTTATATTAGCCATTGCCCATACCGGAGAGGCCATGGGAGGCGATTAGCATGGATTTTGTATAGGGTTTCCGAGGACGCAGAGAGGTGTTGATTCCATCTTTGTGGTGGTGGACAGGTTTTCAAAGATGGCGCATTTTATCCCATGCCAGAAGACCAATGATGCAACTCACATCACAAATCTGTTCTTCAAAGAGGTCATTCGACTTCATGGATTGCCGAAAAGCATAGTTTCAGACAGAGACACCAAATTCATAGGGAATTTTTGGAGGACCTTATGGAAGAAGCTAGGAACTAACTTGGTGTTTAGTTCTGCCTATCATCCTCAGATGGATGGGCAAACAGAGGTGGTGAACAAGAGTCTAGGAGATTTGCTGAGGAGCTTGGTGACAGAGCACCATAGCAGCTGGGATAGCATATTACCACAAGAAGAGTTTGCATACAATGACTCTGTGAACAAGAGCACAGGGAAGTGTTCATTTCAGGTTGTATATGGAATGCAACCGAGAGGAGTTTCTGAATTGTGAGGTTCAGAACAGACTGCGACTAGCAGTGCTAGTGCAGAGGAATTCGCTGAGACGATGAAAGAACTTCACAGTAGGGTGAAGCAACGACTGATAGACTCAAATCAGGAGTACAAGCACAGAGCAGATCAACATCGGAGACAACTTAAGTTTGAAGTTGGTGATCTAGTTCTATCACATTTGAGGAAGGAAAGGTTCCCGGGGGGAACATACAATAAACTGAAAATGAAGAAAATTGGACCATGCAAGGTCTTGAAGAAATTCATAGAAAATGCTTATGAGATCGAGTTTCCGGATGGCATCGGGATATCTCCGATATTCAATATCGCAGATTTATACCCGTACAGGGCTGGAGAAGCAGAGTCTGCAACTGAGCAACCAATGATCTAGTGGACAAAGCAGATGCCGATAGCAGAGAAGCCACAGATGGAGTACATATTGGACAAGCGAGTGGGTAAGAAGACCCGAAGAAAGGAATACTTTGAGTATCTGATCAAATGGAAGGGCCACCTAATGGAGAATGCCAGCTGGGAGACTGAAGCAGTGATACAGAAGCATGGACAGACCATGCAGGAGCTCATGGACAGGAGCCTATGAAAATTTTCAAGCCGAGGAGTATGATGCAGGAGCATTGCCAACACATCAAGCGAGTCAGCGTGGAGCGGGAGATAGCTGGATAAGCTAGCACAAATTTTGAAAACACTTTGGGATTGTTGCACAAGTTTTTAATGAAGCCATTTATGAAGGCACATTTGTAATTTGAAATGGACCTTGAGCGGATAGCTCTCGCCCTCTAGTAGATAGACGACATTTACTTTAGTTAATGCTGGTAGATAGGAATTTAATTCTAGATTTGATAGCTTTAGAGTCCAAGAGGGAAAACGGATATAGACACCCTCATTGTATCATTGTAACATTATCAATTCAGGAAGAGCAGAAGAGAATGTAGAGAACTGTAAGAAAAACACCCATGTACAGACATTGAATTAATAGAAGAAAGCTTTGATTCAATCTAATGGTTACGTGTTATTTCTCTGTGTATTGATGATTATGCTCATGAGTGTTGCTTCTTGTCATGAATTTTCTTTTATATGCTGTGCATGTGATTTCATGGTTGAATTGAAGTCTGAGAGGGAGATAGAATGAGTTTCAATTGTTTCTCTAACTGAACCAGAGGATTCCTGCAAGGAGTGCAGTTGAATTGTCTGCAAGGAGTGTGTTGACAGAAGGGTTCAATTAGAGATAACTTTTGTTCTCATTCCCTCGAAGGTACAGTTAAGCACAGTGTCGTGCAAGGAGTGTGTAGGCCAAGGAAAAGCCTCAGGGTTGCGAACCTGAGCAAAGCTTTGAAAGACCGCTGCTGCAGGAGTGCGCAGAGTCAAGCGACTTAAACACTTAGACAAGGTTGAAGGTTTGTCACAAGGAGTGCGTGCAAATTTCCTTCTAAGTAATTGAGAATTGAAGGGAAGCTCAGGAGGAATAGACCTTCGAATTCATGGAAGGGTAAGTGCAGGGAAGCTGCCATGGAAAGTCAGAGAGGAAGCGTCGCAGGTTAGCGAGCAGGCGAAATAACTCAATAGTGAGACACTTCGTCAATTTCGCGGATTCATAAAGGTAAGAGCAGACGGTCGAAATCCCTTGAGGAGATTTCACAAAGTTCCGTGGCCATTGGATCTTGCGGAGGTGCAAGGAGATTATGGCACAAACGTCTGAAGGTTCAGAGCTCAAGAGGGGCAGAGCCATTGATCCAGGCCACCGAGGCCGTTAGATCTACATGAGATATCGTGTATTGGGGGTTCGTGTGCTGAAGCTGCAAGGGATTTCATCAAGAATTTCAATATGGCGAGACGCGATATCCTGAAAACCAAAGGGTAGCGTGTGGGACCGCAGGAGTGAGTGGAAGACAGGTGGCAGAGATCGAGAGATCTCGTGAACTCGAAAGTTCACAGGGTGAGAGCCCAAGTATTGGGTACTCCAAGTCACAAAGACACGAGGTTGCGAGTAGTGAAAGCGCGATAGGATTGTATCAGAGTTTTGGCATATCGCGAGTCAAGAGTCGGTAAAGGAAAAGGCTTGGTATCGCGAGTAGCGAAATTGCGATAGAGCGAAGTCTCGATAGAGGATAGAGGAAAAGTCAGCGATTTGACTGGCCATCGGGTCTCAGGGATTCGAGAGCCCAGTGATCGATAGAGAACTTGCAAAGCCACGAGTTCCGATCCTCCGAAAGTAGAGAAGGGAGGATCGTGCTAAAGAGAACTGTGGGTGCAGATTTCCCGATAGGGAAATAGAAGAACCTTGGAGTTCTTCGGGCCGAGAAGAAGAAGATCCTGTGAGTGCACGTGAAACTTACGACCTGCGGGTGGTGAAGGGGCCACGTAGCGATGATCACCCCTTCCCATGATAACCTATAGAAGTATTCTTTAGTACATTCTATCCAATGCTCCATCCAATCAAGGTTGTTTGCAATGTATACATGTAAAGCATCCCACTCTCAAGCAAATATATGATAGCATAACAATTTAATATCATTAATTAGCCATTTTTAATAAAGGAATAATTTAATAAATGTGTAATATATTAAGTCTACGTCAACATCTAATAATTACCTTTCACAGTCCTCATTTTACCTTTCCCCAATAGGACCTCCCCTTCAAATTTGTTGATGGAGTCGAGATGCCAAATGCGAGGCACATTCATATTTTCTGCTAATTTAGGTAGATATTGACTAATATACACCATGCATTGATATACCATATATCCTTCAACCATAGAACCCCCCGGACGTGCTCTTTGTCTAACAAAAGCCTTCAATGACTTCAACTGCCTCACCACCATCCACATTGACCTTGTGTGTACTGGTCCACATAATTCAATCTCCTCAACTTGGTGTATGAGGTAGTGTTCTTGTGCATTGAAAAATGCTGGAGGTAGATACTGTTGCATTTGACACAATAGTCGAGGAATTTCTCTCTTCCAATACCTTATATCTTCTTTATGGATTTTTTTTGATGATATCCACCTACAAATGCTGATGCAATAAAATAATATCAAGGCATACACAAATTTGCAGATAAAACATAATATGTCAATAAGTTCAGCTACAAATCACATAAGTACATTTTCCTTATAAAACAATACTTACCTCATGTATTTTCCAAGTACATATATAATTTGTTTTATGTTGTTGTCAAAGTCATCAGGGAGAGAGAAAGGTAGAACATACTGTAACAAAAAACAAATAATTATTATTTGTTTCCAAAAAATGCATACCAATAAGGAAATATATTATAACCTAATAAATACCTTAATGAATGTATGTCAGTCATGTGTTTTAACGCCACCAAAATCACCTTATTTCGTTAAGATATTTTGTATGTTCAATGAAAATCCCGTCGAAAACCTAATTTTTTGAATGACCTCTTTTACAATATTGCTCTGTTGCTCCGTCAATAACCAAGGAAGACTAGTATTCTGTCCACAACCATTGCCCTTAGAATTAATAATAACACTTTGCAATGTGTGATTATCTTCCTGGATGTCACAACAAATCTTTCCAATTCTCTCTTTGTCAGTCTTTCCATCTAATATTCGCCATAAAATTTTTGTTGTGTTATTCCCAATATGCATTGTATCAAACATATGAACTATTTGTAGGCGCTCGTAGTATGGCAATCTATTGAATTGCATCGGATAACTTTTCATTCCTCGTGGAAGCCCATTTGTGCCTTAACGACATTCATGAAACATTAACAAAATGAAATTAACACTAATTAATGGGACAAAATGAAATTAATACTAATGGAATTAACCAAAGATTTATATAATATGTCATACATAAATAATTTGCGTACCTTGAGGATTTCTAATATATTCCAACTTCCATAGGCAAGGTGTCATTCTTCGTGGTTTTTTTCCATTTTTTTCTTTACCATTGAATTTTTCTTTGTCTGTAGTTCAATAACCATAGTTCTTAGGAAGAAAGTGCCTATACTCATCAAACACTCCCTTTCCTAAACTCCTTGAATGATGATATATTATCCTCGGACCACAAACTGGGCATGCAAATTTACCCTTTGTTTGAAGACCCACAAGATATATGAATTAATGTAGCATCAAATTAGAGTTACAATTTAAAATAATGCATGATATTTTCAATATATATATATAATATTAAATCACAAAATAAAGTAACAATATACCACAAAAATGTGTTAACCCGTGAGCATCATGAATTGTCCATGATAATATTCCATGGAATTGAAATCTTTTTTTGCATATTGGTCTAGAGATGTCATACACAGTGACGCCAGCCCATAACTTCAACAACTCATCGATAAGAGGCTCAATATATACGTTCATATCTTTAACCGGGTATGTACCTAATTGGTTCAACATACTGCATGATTAATTATACTTATCTAGATGTCGTTATACATAAAATAAATAATTACCATGCACGAAACAAAGAAATGAAATATTTTGTCATACTTTAAAGAAAATAAAAGATAATTAAATACCTGGAACAATCATTGCCAACATTGTGTGCTCTCTCTTGATCGACATACAAGGAGGAAGGTTATTGTTTATAATAAAAACATGCCACACTGAGTACATAGAACGAAGCTCTCCAAATGGATTGACACCATCATCTGCCAACAAAAGTCTAACATTATGAGGTTCTTCTTTAAAAATTGGCCACTTTTCTTCAATGTAGTTCAATGCAGAACCATCTGAAGGAATTCAAAGAACATCGTCTTGACTTCTGTTCTTTGCATGTAAATCCATAAATTGTGCTATACTTTGGCACCTGAAAAACCGCTGGAAACGTGGAATTATTGGAATATAACGAAGAACTTTGCGAGGCACCTTCTTTGACAGTTTAACGGTTTGATATCTACTTATTTGAAATTGTGGGCATTCATTTTATAATGCATCTTGTCCATAATATATGATATTATTATTAGGACATGCATCAATAGCCTACTAGTCCATTCCAATTTCTTTCATAATCACAGATATTTCTTGATATGTGCATGGAAAAATATTTGACATCGGTAATAGAAATTCACCTAAAAATATACAAAATTATAAACAATAAGTCAATGTAAACAATATTAATCATCAATATCTCATCCAATATACTAATTTACAAATTAGAAAACAATAGGAATATAGGAAAAATATGAACCTTTTAAGTATTTGTGAGCATGCAGGCATAAATAATTAAAAAATTAAATACCTTAGTATCTGTGTGAGGCATGTGTTTGATAAACCATTCAAAACCTTAAGGTTCACCAACAACAATATAGCAGATAAAATATTTGTTGTTGAGCCTTCATAAAGAGGTTGATGTGACTTCTCGAGTAGAGGATCAACATCATGACTATCATCCTGGTTGTCCTCATCCATTGGAGCAAATGTGTCCTGGACCAATCTATGTATCTCATCTTCCTGATTTGAATCACTAACGTTATCTCCATCCATATCATCATTAATAAATTGATCAACAACTTCAATATTCTGATCTCGAAGTTCATCACCCTGTAAATGAGTATTTCTGCTAGTACTTGGCAAATAACTCTCCGGAGGTCGACATTTTTGGGACATCGTCTATATATTTAAAAACAACGTAGAAAATTTAGTGTGTATAGAAAATATAAAAATCCCGATAAGAAATATTACCAAAATTCATGACATACTGATTATTACAGAGAATACATTAAATATTGAATCCTCTTACCAAGGGACGATATTCATAACCCCCTTCGATGTTTCCTTTCTCCCTACAATGTCTTTGAGCTGTTGCTATTAAAATTCTATTTTTTTGCAAGCCTCTGCAATCATAGCAAGGGAAATAACATTTTCCATCGCCCCTCGCCTCTAATGCCGCTCTTAACCGAGCAAGCTTCCTGTCATTTTCGTTCATAGTGACAAATCCTTGTCCTAACAAGTAATTGTATAACCTACACCATACCAAACAATAAGTTGTCAAATGTTTGTATTTTAGCTACTCCTTTCGATTATGATATGTTTATTTACAATGATTGACAATCCTCACAATTATTTCTTCTAAGACATTTTGACACATGTTTTTTTTTTTAAATTATCGATTAACTATTAAGATAGATATGCTTCAATTTGTACTATAGAGTAGTGTGTACTGAATAACCATGGAAAATAATTACACACCATTTAATGAAAGTGGTCAAAATTTCTCAAACTTGAATCACTCGACACCATACACTAGCCTCTAAGTTGTTTTGTAGACAAAATGCCAATCTTTGAAATTCACCACTAAAAAAAGAATGCCAACCACTTTTCATCCACAATTGGGTTGGGTTGGTTTAAATTATAACGTGTTGATTTTCATCTACATACAATGGTCACAATTTTATGCTACTTACAATGGTCACAATTTTGTTTTCTAAGACACTTTGGCATGTTCTCATTTTTCATTGTCTGGCTAGTAGATTTCATCATGTTATCATAGATTTCGTCATGAATTTTTTATATTTTAGATACTCCTTATTAATAGTGTATAAACAAGTTACATCAACTACAAACTAAAGTTAATCACTACATCTAGAATTGCGTGTGATTATAAAAAATTTAGAGAAACAACATCACATATAAGAAAAGGGTATGTGGATTTTATTGAGAAAGTTGAAACAAATATACTTTATTTATATTGGAAGAGTGTGGTATATAATCATAAGTTCATTTGTTAAAGGTTCTTAGTCATAAGCCAAGAAAATTAAAGGTGGCTAACCATAAGCTAAGATGGTTGAAGGTGGTTAGTTAAAAGTGATTGTTATGTGCCTAATCATGACATAGATAACATCTTTATAATAAGGTCATATGTGTACAAATGTTTTCTTTATATAATAACGACATATA
>ML778176.1:954668-976578 GCA_009831015.1 Picea engelmannii | reverse complement strand
ATATAACAATCAACTTCAATATTTTATTCATGGAGATTTATTCCTTCATTTAATTGAATTAGTAAGTGCTAGCCAACCATTAGGTGTGCAAGTATCCCAACCATTATTGTCACTGTTATATTATTTTCAATTTATGCAAGTGTAATCCCATTTGGGTACTAGGGATGTAACAAGTGGTATCAAAGCTTCAATCAAGATTTGTTGGTGTTTTTTTGTTAGTTCTTAAAAATAAAAGAGAGAAGAAAATGACAATCAATTACTATCATTTCGCCGATCATGGTTGAGTTTCAAGATCAATTCCATATCTTTATCAATGAAAAGAGAGAGAAATTCTAGCTACAATTGAAGGGAAAAGGGTATGTGGATTCCATAAACCTAGAATATTATGGAATCCACATACCCTTTTCCATAGAATATACTAACTAGATCCAAAAACCAAAGACATGAAATATGGTACTACACATATAATATATTATCAAGGAAAAAAAAAGCTACATGAAATTTGGACATTTGAACAAAAATTTACAAGTTAAATGAGTACATCAATAAAAAAAAACATACTAACCTTGCAAGTTCAAAATCCAAGTTATGTAGATCGAGAATTGGATTTTTTCAACTAGTGGGTGACGGAAAAAATAAACAGCTCAAACAAAAGCCAAGAACAATGTCACAACTATAGCAATTGTGTCGCAAAGTCTCTTAAAGTCAGGTATATATAGATCAAATAGTCAACTAGCCATTAACACCGACCAATGAGATAGGCAAACGTTTCGTTGCTATTGCCACGAAAGTTCGTGGCAATAGTGACGAAAATCCTGACAAGTTAAAATAAACTATTTGTGGATATTGCGATGAACTTTCATGGCAATATCGACGAAAATCCCACCCCATTTAAAAAAAAAAGATGAAAATAATGGAAACGTGGAAACATTTTATGGAATAATCCGCCTATATGTAGTAGTGGAAGAAGAGAGAAATGGAAGTAGATCAGAAACAAACAAAAAATAAGATATAAAGGTGGGTAAAATCTCCAACGATCCAAGGAAATATAATCCAATGTCCTTCCCCAGTGGAGTTTCCAATTTCTATTACGAAATAAATCCCATGCGGACAGGAGAATTTTCCCTTGGAGTATAGACCCCTCTACCAATACATAAAATTACCTTTGGATACTACCATTCTTATAGATTAATTATGTCCATCGAAAAAAAGAGAAGGAGGGATAGTATGATGTACCTCACTTTTGAAGTTTTCCCAAGATGCTCCAATCCATGAGTTCCAAACAATACCTGCAATGGATAACAAGAGACAAACAACTATCTCCTACTCTAATGGATTAGAAAAAAACGATCTATCTATGAAATATTAAAACAAGTATAGACACGTATATGTGAACAGATACTAGAATAAAATAGGCCAAGTATATTGATGAGAACTTTAAATAGACACTTAGAATCTTCAAATGATGTTGCAACAACCTCTTGAAGTCCTCCTTGTCCACCCCTTGCTTGAAAGATCCACGATCAGAATAACAATGATTTGTTGATTATTTTTCTCCTTGTTCACCATGAGAATGCTTCCATTTATGTGATTTGAGAGGCTCAACCACCTTGGTTATATTTGGGATTAGTTTAGGATATGACTTCATCAGTTGTGATATCTCCCTTAGATGCATCTTGAGGTTTAGATTCAAGCCAAACCAACTCCATCCATCCATAGTTGTCTTTAGAGAAAAAGGGGATTTCTTCCTAGATTTTTCAACCAATTCCGTGCTCCTTTACAATGGGAAATAAAGCACTACAATGATCCCTACTAGATAGACAAAGAGCGCTAACACTCCCTGCACATGAGCAGGGGAGGTCTAATCTTCCAAAAGTTGCCAAGATGACCAATTATCATAGAAAAACACTTTGTTCCGACTGTCAAATGATGAGGATTCTTCCTCTAACATGTTTTAGGGGTTGTATCAAGTGTTTTCATGGTTTCGTTCACAATGCGACACTTACGTGATGAGAATGTGACACTTACGACACTTGTGACAAAAGTGTGACACTTACGACACTTACGACTGATCCAGATTATTTTCAGCACGAAATGAGAGAGGATATATAATAAAGAAACGCACAGAGACATCACAGATATTCAATAATATAACAAAATGTATCAGATATACAACCATAAACAGAGATATACAGTAATACATGATTTCTATTAATGAAATAAATGTACAGAGACTGTAAAAATACAGAGTGAAAAACTCGCTAGAATGGTGGCAGCTTATCTCTGAGAGATGTGACGACTACTCAAATTCACAAGAAGATGATTACATTGAGGCTCTAAAGGCCTTTTAACAATAAGCATGAATGCCAAAAACCATAGACATCCAAAAACCAAACCCTAGGAGATGAAGCGCCAAAAGTCATGTGGGCCCCATTCGGGTAAGTTAGTACATCAACTTCTCGGGGTCGTAACTTTTGCATACGATCTTTGTTTTAGGCGTATGATAGACCATTGGAAAGGTATCATCGAGGAGATTAATTTTAGCTACAATATTAAGGGAAATTATATATTGAAAACCTTTTTTTCCCAAAAAAACGTTGTTTAGGGCCTCAAAATGGCCCTGGAAGTTAAAACTTGCTAAAAATTGTAAATTACCAAAATTGCCAGAATTTTTTTTTGAGCCAGTTGGAAAAGGTGGGTGGCCACAAATATCCACTTGGATCAATCTTCCCTCTTTAGGAAGCAATAGTATCCATTGTGTTGAGTGCCCGGGGGAGAGGAAAAAGCGTTTGCTGAATCTGCATCTTGGTGAGTTGCTTGCCTTGTTGGAGACGTCGCGCTACTCAATTTGTGGAATTCTATCATGAACCTGTTGAGGTTGAGGTTGTTCATCAAGTCAAGCTACAAGAGAGGACATTGTGCAGAATAAATATGTGCATTTTTCTGCAATCTTGTCGACCTGCTTCTGTTGGATAGAAGGTTCTTGGGTCGAGGTTGCAGTGGTTGCAATATGCTTATGTTCACCTTTTGAATAGATTGTGAAGAAGATGAATTTTTTAGTATGAGATACTACCTTGCGGAACTGTCTAGGTGGAACAATAGTCAGAACTACCTCTGGTATTCTATAGAGATGACCCCCCAGAGAAACAATGACACTACGGGGTCCAGACTAATAAACAACATGGAGTCTCCACATATATGGCTAGCCCAAGAGAACATCACAGACATTTAGTGGGGCAACATCATAGAATACCTCATCGTTGAAGGGTTTGATGCTGTATGACAATCAAACTTGTTGGCTGACACAAATATCTCATCCTTGGCGAAGCCACCCAATGTTGTATGGCTGCAGGTGTGGTGTTGACGACAATCCCAACTATTTGACAACCTCTGTTGAGATGAGGTTCTTCTGGGTTCCACTATCAACAATAAAATGCAGCAGGGTCCCCTTCACCCACATCTGTGAATGAAAAAGGTGCTCCCCCTCTTCAGGATCTGTTAGTTCTTTTGGTTGAATTATTGTGGTCGTGAAAATAGCAGTGGGGTTTGTGTCGATGATTTGTCTTTTAATAGTATTTTCAGAATCAGATTCTGAATCAAGGTTCGGCTCCTTGTCTTTGATCTTGGCCACCAATAACTGTTTTGAGTGACATTAATCGGTGTTGTGCCAGGGGATTTTGTGGAAATCACACCATTTTCTGGTGTCCTTCTTTGTCTTCCCGTTATCCTTATTTTCATGTGGCTTAGACTGGTTTTCAGGAGACTGTTTGTTAGGGTCATCTTTGTCATACTTTGGTTGTTGTGGATTTGCAGACCCTAACTCCCGTTTGTTCTGGTGCTTAAATTTCTGCTCGATTTTAACAACATATCGATAAGCAACACTGAGTGATGAGATGTCCAGAAAATCCATTTCAGTTTGGATGTATCTGTGTAGAGCCCCACGGTATTTCAGAACCAAATTTCGTTTGAAGTCTTTGATACCTATCTTGGTGCACAAGTTATGGAAGGTATTGGTGAACTCTGAAACTGCTTGGCCCCTCTCTTGTCGTAGTGTGGTCCATCTCATGTACTGGTCCTCATAGTTTCCAATAGGGTAATATTGTTCCTTTACTGCATCCATAAAAAAATCCCAAGTAGGTTCAGCCCCATACATTCCAGACTCTTCTGTGGAACTCTGCTCCCAATAAGTTTCCCACCAATGTTTGACATGGGGTAGAGCCTTAAGGAGAACTAAGATGATCTTTTCTCAGTCAGAAAAATTGTGAACAAAGAAATAACCTTCTAACAGATTTAACCATTTATCTAGGGCATCCGCATCTATTTGACCTTCAAATATAGGAATATCAAAATTGACTTGTACCTTAAAAGGAAAGGTGCCTCCAAAGTGTCCACCTGATGAAGATGCATCTGATTCTATCGAAAGGCATTGAAGGATGTGGGAAATTTTTTCCATCATTTCATCCCTCTGTCGCGTGAGAGCTTTCTCAAGCAACAGACTTATAGGATCGTCTGCTCCATCATTTTTATTTTCTTCCACCATGGAGGTTTTCTTGGCTGTGTGAGAGTGATTGGCTTCAAGAGAGACAAGATCGAGACCCAAATTTCTATACTCGGACCTCATCTGGTACATGCACTGAAAAAATGATCAAGAGTAGCCTGCTTTGATACCATTGATCCAGATTATTTTCGGCACGAAATGAGAGTGGAGATATAATAAAGAAATGCACAGAGATATCGCAGATATTCAATAATATAACAAAAATGTATTAGATATGCAACCATAAACATAGATATACAGTAAAACATGATTTCTATTAATGAAATAAATGTACAGAGGCTGTAAAAATACAGAGTGAAAGACTCGATAGAATGGTGGCAGCTTATCTCTAAGAAGAGATGTGACGGCTACTCGCATTCACAAGAAGATGATTACAATGAGGCTCTGAAGGACTTTTTACAATAATAAGGAATGCCAAAAACCCTAGACATCAAAAATCCCAACCCTAGGAGATGAAGCGCCAAAAACCCTAGACATAAAAAATCCTAACCCTAGGAGATGAAGCGCCAAAAGTCATGTGGGCCCCGTTTGGGTAAGTTAGTACATCAACTTATCGGGGTTGTAACTTTTGCATACGATATTCATTTTAGGCGTATGATAGCCTGTTGGAAAGGTATTGTCAAGGAGATTCATTTTATCCACAATATCAAAGGAACTTCCATGTTGAAAACCTATTTTCCCAAAAAAACATTGTTTATGGCCTCAAAATGGCCCTAGAAGTTAAAACCTGCTAAAAATAGTAAATTAACAAAATTGCCACAAAATTGTTTTGAGCCAGTTAGAAAAGGTGGGTGGCCATTGATATCCACCTAGATCAATGACAATGAGAATGTGATATTATCGAAGTGAGTAATTTTGATGTGTAACACCAATGGTCATACTTAACTCATTGCGCTAGGTCTGGGGATTTTTACTCCATTCAACAAGCAAAGTGCCCAATCTGAAGAAGTTCACATATGATAATTCCACATGAAGGATTTCACAAGAGAAAATAAGGAAAGTGCTAGTCATGGGAGGAAATCCAATGTCACTCCTCACACAAACCCCAGTGACAAGAAACATTAGTGAGGACCCAATCTCCATAACTTCTAGTGGCACCAATTTCACTACGAAAATACAAGATAACATCCATAACTTATACCATAAAAATATAGAGAAGGATGCAATAATCAAAGAGCTAGAGGAAAAACTCAAGCAGGGGAAGATATATGAGATAAACCTACAAAACTTAAAGGCTAGTGTAGAGAAAGTCAAGCCGTAACTAGAAGAGGCCATCATAGATATGTATGTCCACCTGCACCTATTTCAATAGACAACGATGACTATTATAAAACAACATAGCCAAGTGAAGGCTAAAAACACCCAATTTATCACTATCCAGGAAGGCATAGGAAATATTGACAGATGGATCACTAAGAACCCAGATGCACCAGTCAAGCTTCCATGCCCCTCAAACATAGACAAAAAGGTTGATATCACTTCACTATATTGCTACCAAAAATATGGACATAGAGAAGACAGAGAGATAACGAGCTCAATGGAAATTTGTTCATGACTGCACAATGAGATACAAGAACTAACAAGAAAGTGTCGTCTCCCTCCCTTGGAAGAACTTGGAAAGGCTCTAAGCATGGAACAACTACTAGAGAAGGTACAACAAAGTACAATTCACATGTGAGAGGTATCTAAATTGGCCTCCAAGTTAATGATGGACTTGATTGAACAACATCTCATTCAACCCACCAAAGTCCTCACCATGATCTAGGCATTCATGGGGACCCTAAGAAAAGATATGAAGACTCTCAACGATAAGAAAACCATGCATGAAGTTGCTCTCAAAGAGTTGGCATATTGTTGGATCATATCACTTTATGATCAGCTAGATATGTGGACTACCTACATCTGGGATAATAACACATAGTCAAGACATAACAACAAATCCATATTTGTCGTTAACTAAATATTATTTTGTCTTTTTCCAACCACTTTCAACTTTGTATTTTTCCTCACACATGTCAAACAACTAGTAAAGGAAGATGAAATGTTTTTGTGACTGATTCATGAGGAATCCAAGAAGGCATTTTTGGGATTTAGTAATAGTTGAATAAATAAAGGACGAGACCCATTTTGAAGGGGATCTTCAAGCTTTGTATACACTCAAGAAACTATTTTCAGAGAAAATACTTGGTTAACTAATATTGAGAAGCCCTCAAGGCCAAACTTTGATGAAGAGAAAAAAAACTTATGTGTATTGTTGTTTGCTGTGAACTACTTCCAGCAGAATGTTCGTTGTCCACATGATCTTTAAGAACACAATTTTCTTATAGACTTTTCTGATGCAATTAATGTTACTCATGCAACTTTGTTATTATTTCTTATACTTGATGTCCTGAGCATATGAGTTGTTTATGTATGCATAAATATGACTTAGATTTTTTTGGTTATACATTTGTATGCATGTGTTATCTACCTTCATGACAACTATTTGATAGGGGTGTTTTGCAGAGTTTATTTTCATTTCAGATCATTCTCTTATGATAATTCACTCCTAGATATGATATGATAGATTAAAGTAGATTATTTTTATTTTATTAATTTAGATAGTCTTCATATACATCTTTCATTTGCATATCCATCCAACCACTCACCCTCACAACCAGAAATAACAGTCAGGCCAGAATATAGATGGGTCTACTCAATCAGTCAGTGCATAGTCCAATTGGGATTGTGTACCGAGGAGTACCCCTTACTATTACATGGTATTTCTTCCCCGTCAACAAACCCATTTAAGGAGTAGGCCTACTTTGGTGATTTAGGTTCGAGAACCTTGACTAGAGCTTGTTTAAGGCATTAGACAATCATTTTTTGGGTAAAAAAAATTACAAAAGTAATTCTCTTGGCCAAATCTCCTACATGATGACAACAATTATATCAAATCATGTTCCACCTATGCCATCACCAAAATTTCCATTAAGAAGCAAGGAATGTACATTCCTCTACCTACATCGGACAAGCCCCCTGAGTTAATATCCATGGATTACAAATGTAGTCAACATGATGATTGTGCATATCTTGAGAATGTGCAACTCCAAGAATCCACATATATTGGATGAGAGCATTCCTTATATTCAACATAGCTATAATATATTTGTTCATACATCTATTGGTCACAACCTTTTTTAGGTGTGCTTAGGGTTCCAACCATTATCCCTAATTGACATAGATTTTCCCATTACATCTACATAAGAAGATTCCTCTCATGCAAGTTGAGGCATATAGAGTAGACAAACTTGTTGAAAGGATCCAACACATCCAACTACATGTTCATGATATTTACAGAAAGCCAATGCCAAATACAAGTATCAACATGCTCAACATTGGGTTCCACACAAGTTCTAGGTTGGTGATAAAGTGTGGTTGCACTTTCACAAAGAGCACTACACATGTCCCCACTACAAGCTCAAACCACTATGATATGTACCTTAGAAAATCACCAACGTTGTGAATGAAAATCCTTTTGAATTGAGTATTCCACCTTTCCTTGGGTTGCACCTCATATTTAATGTAGAGCTTTTTTTACCATATTTTCCCCCTCTATTGGGAATCTTAGAGGTAACCGAGCACTTAACCCCTAGAGAACTCAACCCTGACTACATTGAGAAAGCTAAAGTGGAATAAATCATGGATACCGATATAAAGGGAACCCACCTATAGAACGTACAACTCTATTGGGTTATCAAAGTATGAAGTTCTTTCATCAAGACAAATGGCTCACTAGTCGTCAAATTCCACAGAAGTTTACCCATATAATGGTGGAACTTAATGCAATGGGGACCATTTTTTCCTAGGGGGGTAATTAATCTAGGTGGATACTATTGGCCACCCACCTCTTCCACTAATTTTGAATGGTTGTACATCTTCGCAGTGCCATTATAGTTTGCAGGTCCTAAAATTTCAACACATTATTCGTACATTTCCCATGCATTTTTCACCACTTTGTAGTTTGTAGTTGGCCATGTTGCGGGGCCTAACAAACACATAAATCATAGAAGAAAATTTTCAACGCTCCAAGAAACACCCAAAATAGAGTTTGTATGCAAAAGTTGTGACCCTAGGAAATTGGTGTATCAAGTAGGCCTCTTGGAGCTCGGGCTTCTTTTGCCACCTTATGTCCTAGGGTCAAGGTCTTAGATCTTTAGGGTTTTTTCATCTTAGGGATTTATACTTTATGTTTAAAGATAGTTTTATCCTATTGTAATCTTCTTATTATTACACATCTCTTTTCATATATAAGCTATCACCATTTTAGCTAGTTTGTATTACTTTGTATATTGTTGAGTATTTATATTTCATGCATTAATAGAATTTGGGGTTCACTATATTATAATGTTTCTACAATAACTCTATGTGATTCTATTTATAATTATATATTCATTTCATTCTCCACATAATCCATAATAGTATGTTAAACAACAAGTCATTTAAAGGATGTCTTTCGTGACAAGGCTAAGACCTTAGAAGGAAAAAATGAGTAAACTAGTGAACTTGAAGCTATCATCACTTTCATGAGAATGTTAGAATTTTTCTTTTTAAATAATGCATTTCACTTACACCTTGATGTATTTACAAAGGTTCCAATCTTTCCCTTTGAAGCAAGGGATGGTCACATGGCTATAATAACACCAAGATATCCGAGCACCCATGTGTAAATTATTTCCTTTAACAACTTTAATTTAAAATAGAAACCAATCCACGTGATAGATTCTATCTTACACCTTGATGTATTTACAAAGGTTCCACTCTTTCCCTTTGAAGCAAATGATGGTCACATGGCTATAATAACACCAAGATATCCGAGCACCCATGTGTAAATTGTTTCCATTAACAACTTTAATTTAAAACAGAAACCAATCCAAGTTATAGATTCTATCTTTGTGCTTCATGCATTCACTTTATACATGGGAAAGTTGGCCCAAGCTTAATGCAATCCATGGCTAGGTATTTCCAAAGGCCTTTTGGCTATAAAAAAACACTCGATGAACATTCTATTTTTTCATTTAAGGATCTTCAACATATTCTACTCGTGAAGTAGGAATAGTGATCATGGATCTTTTTAAATCTGGATTGAAAGCTTTGAAGGGCATCCATCATATGGTTTCAGATACAATGTTAGAAACCTTTCTAACAAACCATGAAGATGGCCAAGGCTACCTAGGTCTAGAGAATTTGGGCAATACTTGCTACTTTAACAACATTGTTCGGGCCCTTTATTTCTGCGTGCCTTTCAGAAATAAGTTACTCCAATATTATGGGAATGGAGGAAGTGAAAATCAGAATAATAATCTACTGACGTGCTTGGAAAATTTATTCCATCTCATGAATTCCAAAAATATGTCTCACGTTTCTCCTAGGCGATTCAGAGAGTTGATGATGGAAGAAAATGAGATTTTCCGTTGCAGTGAAGTCCATCATGATTCACATGAGTTTTTGATATTTCTTTTGAATAATATCGACCAAGAAGTCACAATATGGAATAACACTGAAAGTCCTCCTCCATAGGACGAGGAAACCAAGGCTAAATTTGGGACACAAAGAGACCCAAAAAAGAATAATATTAGTATTATTAGAGAGATATTTGGAGGTTCATTTAGAAGTGAAACTTGATGTTCATGTTGCGAGAGTGTAACATGTAGGGAAGAGTTGTTTATGGATCTCAGTGTGGAGGTATAAGAAAATTCTTCTCTATCAAGCTACCTGAATGCATTCAACGTAGTGGAGAAACTCAGTGGGAAGAAAAAATATTGGTGTGATAAGTGTTTCCATTTGCAAGAAGATGAGAAGAGATTGAAAATCAAGTCTGCACCTCATGTTCTCATTTTCCAATTGAAACAATTCAAATACACATAGGAAGGTGAAGTGGAAGGATTCAAGAAGTTGTTTTATCGTGTGGTTTTCCCCATAGAGTTCATATTGTCTGTTAATAGTTATGGAGATGAAGATGTTGACGATCCTCTGTACTCTTTATTTGATTTTGTGGTTCATGTGGGGCGCACAGTGAATTATGGGAATTACGTTGTTGTAGTAAAGAGCAGCGGTCAATGGCTCAAGTTTTGTAACGTCGTTGGCCACCCATGGTTGGGCCACGCTACATGAGGGAACACTTTCGTTCTCTCACTGTGGAACATACTGTAACATACCTAGTATTCAACTGAGCTATGCCACATAAATTTTCTCTTCAAACTGCATGCAATTATAACATATACATACAACACTCTTGCGGAAGCTTTACATATAAACATAAACAAACAATTACATTTTGTAAATATACAATTGCATATTGAAATAACAGTAAACACAGACATGCAACATATACAGGGAAATACCCATAAACATACACATGATAAACCGTAATCACACATATGATAAACCGTAACATAAGCACATCAATAACAATGCAACATGTAAATTTATCACACGATTGGTACTTATCTTGGAAAGATTGTCACCAACTGCGTGCAAATCGTCCACGAACCTCCTAGCCTTAGAACACACTGTTCATCACTCTCAATAGTGAGTCACCTCCGAGTTGGGACAAAACTCCACCTGGGTAAAGGGATTCCTAACTAGGCTAAAGGCTCATAGACAATAGGAAAGACTCTGTCTCAGGTGCTCACTGAACTAACAACCTACAACCTCTCATTCCCCACATGCTTGTCCCACCCAAGGAAGTGTGCCCCTTCTCTTCTCAATAGTCCCTCGACTACCCCATTTCCCTTCCAGGGCTTCAACAATAGGCCGGACAAGAAGTCTCAGAGAACTGTAGTTGCAGTTCAACACCTTTAGGAAATCAATCCCCAACAATTATTTCACTTAGAGAATTTCTCACGGGCCTGACAACCCACCTCTTCAATTTTCCATAGGCCTGACAACCCGCTTCTTCAATCCCACTCCCAAGATAACCAGGTACACCAACAAGAAATTGTTATGGAAACAGGCTCAGATACAGTGAAATGAATGTCTGAAGGATAATTGATTGCGTGAGTGAAAAGTGGTCATGGAATCCTTGACTGGATGACTGAATGATCGAAGGAATCATGGGAGAGATGATCGTAAGTATGATGGTGAAGGTGTCCAAATGAGCTAAGTCCCCACGATATGTATGCATGTCCCCAACTTGACACTTGTCATGTTGGAAGCTACTTTGGTCCACTTGTCCCCAACTTTTAGAACTTAGGATAAAATAATTATCCATACTTTATGCTTTAAGAAATATTAATATAATATTCCTTTTTGTCTTAATCTCTCTATCTTAGCCCTTTTCCCTTAACTTTTGGCCCTCCCTTTCCCTAACCGGTGAAGTTTATTCCCCCATCTCTTTTATCATGGTCGGTCTATGCACAATGATGCATTTTATATTAATCATGAGACATATACAAAATAGGCGCATTGGCCTTTAACATCTAGGTGCACTAGTCTAATTCCAAAACATAAGCATCCCATCTTATATTAACTAGCTCACCAGCCTATAACACATATCATATACATAAGGCTCGCTTACCTCCATACTGTGTGCACTTTAGTTACTGCGCATGGTATCCAAGAATGTGCACACTACATCATTTTACTGTGCAGTACATGCACGCACTATGCCATGAAAGGTTCATTACAAAATGATGTCAAAACAGCTCACCAGCTTAAGTATACTTACATTACATTTACAATTGGGATCGATCGAGGGATATTACAATCCCCTCCCCTTATTTATGCACTGTCTTCAGTGCATCATGTATCCATATACAACAAAAGTTTTAAAAATCCTCAAAAATATGTGGGTATTCTATCCGCATTGCATCCTCATGCTCCCAAGTAGCGTCCTCAGGACCATACTAGGTCCATTGGACCTTTACAAGCCCTATGGCTCGATTCCGGAGCTGCTTGATTTTTCGGTCTAGAATGCACACCGGATGCACTTGAAAAGCGCTTTCTTGCTCCACCTGAATCACATTCCAATCAATAACATGATTAGAATCATGTATATATTTCTTTAGCAATGATGCATGGAATATATTATGAACAAGCATAGATGCAGACAATGCAATCATATAAGAAATTGGGACAATCCTCTCTAGGATTTCAAAAGGCCCACAAAATCTGGCTCTCAACTTGGTGCAACTTCCCAGATTCAGAGAACTCTTGTTAGCTTTCACCTTTAGGAAAACATGATCACCCACTTTGAACTCTCTGTGGGTTCTGTTCTTATCAGCATAACTTTTCTTCTTGTCTTGGACAACTTTTAAATTCTGCTTAATTTTTATCATTTGGTCCTCCATCTCCTTAAGCAACTTTGGCCCAACTACTATCCTATTAGCTAGATTATCCCATCTCACTAGACTATTGCACTTTCTACCGTAAAGTGCTTCAAATGGGCCCATCTTCAACGATGCCTGATACCCATTGTTGTAAGCGAATTCTACCAAGTGCAGGTAGTCCTCCCATTTTGATGGTTTGTCCATCACATACATTCTTAATATGTATTCTATCACTCTATTCACCCTCTCTGTCTGTCCATCAAACTCAGGATGATAAGCTGTACTAAAGTTCAAATTCATTCTGAATCCTTTGAACAATCCCTTCTAGAATTTCGAGGTGAATTTCGGGTCTATGTCAGACACAATTGTTTTAGGAATTTTGTGCAATTGTGCCACTTCCTTCATGAAAATATCAGCAACATCTGCTTCCTTGTGATTTTTTTTCAGTGGAATAAAATGGACATCTTTTGTAACCTTGTCCACCACCACCATGATCGAATCATGCATCTTGCTTGTTCTAGGCAATCCCATAATAAAATCCATTGTCACCACTTCCCACTTCCATTCAGGAATGGGCAAAGGTTGCAGCAACCCTACTGGGTGCCTATGCTCAACTTTAACTTTCTGGAATTCCATACATCTAGTGATGTATTCAAAAACCTCTTTCTTCATGCCTGGCCAAAAGTAATGGCTCTTGACCGTTGCCACGGTTTTCTGATATCCAGGGTGCCTTGCATAAGGAACATTATGCATCACATTAAAAATCATACGTTTCAAGTCCTAGACATTTGGAACAAAAATAATGTTCTTGTGCAGTAGTATTCCATCTATTCCCAAATTATAATTATCCACCTTTTGTGGCATCTTACCCTGCTGTAGCTTTGCTACCAATTCTCTGTATTGCAGATCTACATTTGCAACCTCCAGAATTTTTCTTTTAATATTAGTTTGATACATGCTAATGGATGCAACATGTAATTCATGCACCCTCCTACTGAGTGCATCGACCACTTTATTCTCTTTCCCCTTGATTTTCTTTATATCAAAGTCATATTTGCTTAGAAATTCTAACCATCTGCTTTGCCTAGCATTTAGATTTGGCTGATCAAATAAATATTTAGGACCATTGTGGTATGTTCTGAGCTCAAACCTCTTCCCCACGAGGTAGTGTCTCCATTTCCTCAAGGCATGCACTATGGTTGCCAACTCCAAATCATGAGTGGCATAGTTTCTTTCATGCTCCTTCAACTTACTTGATTCATAACATATAACAAACCCATTTTGACTAAGGACTCCAGCAATTTCTTCATTACATGCATCTGTGCATACAATGAAGTCTTCATTTGGGTCTGCAATCCTTAATATTGGAGAACTTGTCAATAATTGTTTCAAGTATTAGAAACTCTTTTCGCAGTCCAATGTCCATTGAAACTTTACACCCTTTCTTTGCATGAAAGTGATTGGGTGTGCTATCTTTGAGAATCCTTCAATAAATCTTTTGTAGTAGCCTACAAGACCCATGAATGATCTCACTTTTGTCACATTCATCGGCGCTGATCATTCTCTAATGGCTTCTATCTTTTTAGGATCCACTACTATCCCATCCTTTGAAATGATATGCCCCAAATAATGAATTTGTTTCTGATAAAATGAGCACTTGCTCAATTTGGCATACAATTGATGCTCCCTTGATACTTGCAACACCATCTTCAAATGATTTTCATTCTCTTCCTCTGACTTAGAATATATAAGAATTTCATCCAAAAAGACAATGACAAACTTGTCCAGATATTCTCGGAAAACACCATTCATTAAGCACATGAAAACAAATGGTGCATTTGACAACCCAAATGGCACCACTGTGAACTCATAATGACCATACCTTGTCCTGAAGGAAGTCTTGCTAATATCTTCCTCTTTAATCCTTACCTGATGGTATCCTGATCTGAGATCTATTTTTGAAAATATCTTTGCATTCTTTAATTGATCAAAGAGATCATCAATCCTTAGCAGAGGATACTTGTTCTTAACAGCCACTTTATTCAATTGTCTGAAGTCAATGCACAATCTTAATGTTCCATCTTTATTTTTCACAAACAAGACTGGGGCACCCCAAGGTGACACACTTAGGCGTATATACCCCTTCTTCAAAAGTTCTTCAAGCTGCATTTGCAACTCCTTCAATTCTGGTGTACTCATTCTGTAAGGAGTCTTTGACACTGAAGCTTCTCCAGGCATTATATTTATATAGAAATCAATGTCTCTCCTTGGGGGTAGGCTTAGTACTTCCTTGAACACATCTTCAAATTCTTTCAGGACTACATAATCTTCCAAATTTGGCACCTGATCCTTAGGTGTCTCTTCCATATGAGTTGCAAATATTTGACACCCTTTTCTATAACATTTCTTCAGTTGCAATGCTGAAATTTCTCTAATGGTTACTGCCCTGGGAATTCCCTGCACTTTCCTTAGTTTCCTTCCTCATCCAAGCAAGTAAATGTTTTTTTATGACAGTCCAAGAGAGAATGATGTTAGTCCAACCAATCCATCCCAATTAGATATTCATAGGAACATAAAGGTAAGATGTTCAAATCTGCCTTGGTGTTCAGTCCATTCATGTGCAAGAGGTATGACTTAACCATCTCATTAATTTTTCTTTTGGCTCCTATATCTCGCTGCACCAACCAAGATTTCCCATGCTTGCTTCTTTGCAAATGAACACTTTCCACCATCTTTGGGTCTATGTAACTGTGAGTAGATCCCGAATCAATTAAAATGGCAATGGTTTGGTTGTTGATCATACCTTCCACTTTAATCATGTGGGACTGTTACTCTGCTTGCTTGTTGTCCAGGGCTACATAGATCATTGGTACATTTCTACCCATGTCCTCCACTGTTTCATCTTGCTATATATTGTGAACAACCCATCCCTTTTCACTTCTGTGAGGACAATCTCTGAACATATGATCTCCTTTACAACCCCAACATTGAATAGGTGGCTACCTTGGCCTTTGACTCCCTATGTCAATCGTTCTGGTTTCTTTAGGCGTTTGTTGTCCCTGTGGATTATTTTTGAATAATGGTGGCTTAGCTCCCTTCTTCCTCTGATCCATCTTGATTTTTTTTTTTCCCAAGCCTTTTGGAAAGTTGGCCTTGCTTTCTGCTGATCATATAGGCATTTAGCTCGCCTTATGGTATCTTCCAATGTCTTGGGTTCATCATACTGTATTTTGTCACTGATGAATGATGGAAATCCACTCAAATACCTTTGAGTTTTGACTATCTCATCCTTGATGAAAGATACATACTTCAACAGTTCTAGAAACCTTCTCTTATATTCATCTATGGTCATACTTCCAAGCTTGATTTCAAAGAAATCTTTCATTTTCTTGTCATAGTATCTCTTAGTCAAGTATTTCTTCTCATAATACTTCTTGAATTCCCTCCAAGTAACATTTTTATCCTTAATGTGTTGCACCTTCACAAGTTGATCCCACCACATGGAGGCCATTCCCTTGAGTTGATAGATAACAATTCTATCTTCTGCATGAGAAGAATAATTATGCAATTGAAAATACTTTCTCATTCCTAACAACCATGTTTCTGCATCTTCATCCTTCTTGTGCTCACCATCAAATGTAGGAGGTTTGATTTTGTTCATTTCTCCTAATAGCTCATCCACCCTAGACCTCTTATACCTTTTAACAGGGGATGGACTCGAGATGCTTCCTTCTCTCTTATTGGAATGCCTTGGGGAGTGATGGTGGTGTCTGCTAACACTTCTTGCTTTTCTTTTCTCATCTGAAGTCTTGTGATTTCCAAATTTTCTTGAGCCACTCTCCTTATCCAATTTATTTTATATTTTGTTCAATCCCTCCAATAACTTCATGTTGAATTCATCTTGCTGCTCCTTGGCTCTCATAAGCCTTTCATTATCAGGCTTATGGCTTTGGACATTCTTTTGCAAATTTTGAATGGTCTCTGCCATATTCATGTTTTCATTCCTTTCTTCTCCATGTCCATTGGAGTTTGTTCCTTCAATTCCCAAATGGACATCCATCCCTCTTCTCTCATCTTGCTGACTGTAATTCCCCTGTGCCTCTTCCATTCCTATGGACTCTACATTGATCTGATCTGATCTAGTTGTTGTTAATTCTACAAAACGTGTAGCCATCAAAACTTATCAGGCTAACTAATTCAACAATTCATGAAAAATATGAACCATTTTGGTTCGATATATACATTATAATTATCTCTTCTGATTTCCTGGTGTTATCACCATGACAATTTTAGATAAGACCCAAGTCTTGAAAACATAGATGCGCGACATCTTTAGAGATACATTGGGGAAAAAAGGCGGTTTGTCGAAACCACTTTCACCAAAGTCCTGATGTCACGTGCTTCAATATGTCAAAACCACCACTTGTGGGATAGGTGACATCTAGTCAGATCACCCCGTTCACTCGTTTGGTACTTCACAGTCATATGATGTCAAGTGAACGCCGCCATATAACGAACTCAAAAGCTAATCATTTGAAATGGATTAACTGTGCATGACAAACCAACATATTTGTACGTAAGTCCATCTGTGATTCATGATTGGGACTCTATAAATACCAATTCTCAAGTATGGAGGCATCATCTTATCCATAAACAAAGTAATATTCAAATTGCTTGACCTTCAGATCTCTGTAAAAACATTTCGGTGTCCAAGAATTTGAGGTACATGGACAAGGCTATGTCCAATGAGACTGGTTCTTCTGGCAACATGGTAGATTTTCCTTCGAGTAAGAAGGAAAAGGTAATTGCACAGATAATAGAGACTAAATTTTGCATAGAACCTGTCACAGACTCTAAAATGGAAGCCATGCTGAATCCCACTATGAGGGATCTGATCATCAACAGACCAGTTGTTAAGAAGAAACAAAGCAAGCGACAGAAGAAAGAAACCATCGTTGAAACAACTGAAAGTGTTGGATAGAATCAACCAGTCTGGTTAGATACTTTAAAGGAGGATATCACTAAGCTGAAATGAGTCCTCGAATAAAAGTACATTTCAACAATTTTTGGTCAGATGGTAGCATAGGTAAGAGGCTCTAGAGATGATAGGCCTGTTCTTAAATGGTCCTTTACCATAGGATAACTATTATTGTAAATGATTCCCTCTTTGTAAATTTGGGATTAAAATGATTATATAAATGCCGAAGCAGATTTTGGACTGTTTATTACAAGATTCTAACTGGTGATGATATTAGTCTTGTTTTCTTTCATAGTATGCGTTTCTTGTAAGCTTATATTTCACTTTAATTTGTTTGAATCGGAAGAATATAAAAATTAGAATTCATCTCTAAGATGTTCTCGGCTTAGCAATTTAGGCTATATTTATTTCTTCTCAAACCAACTCTGAATTCATTTTAAATAATGCTTTAATGTGGTTCTGTGTTTCTTTTTCCTCTAATGCCATGCAAATTTTCTATTAAACTCAGACTCATCTCCTTAATTAGCCTTCCAACGACTTCATGCGCACAAAAATTCAACCTATACACCCATATTTATCGTGCACAACAACACCACAAGGTAAATCATGCTTTCGCGCACCTATATCCACTGTGCATTTCTTCTTTGTCGCGCCAATAACTTTCACACACTACTTTTGCGTTGTGCACCAATATCCACTGCGCACAACTTTGGTTCTTGCACTGATATTCCACATGCATTTCGCCCTATGCATTGCACCATGCCGAAGTTCAATATTCCCCACTGTGCACAATAATCTGTGCACACCATTGAATACACTATTGTGAGAGAACTTATACTCATATTGCGCACGCACCAACCAAAATCTCTTGTGTTTTGTAATACTACGCACACCACGTGCACATTACTATGTGTGTCCTCATCATGCACTGCTAAATTTAGCATGGGCATCTACACCTAATATTCTTCCACGCGGCGCCACAATTTACTATGCACACCTGTACGCCAACATTTTCCGCGTGCGCCTGCACACCAACATTTTCCATGGACACTCTGTGACTTGAAATTTGTCCACTTCGAGGTTAATATTCTGTGAATATTCGCTTCAACTGAACCTTTCCGACCTATCTAGGCTCAGTGTTGGAACTGAAGCTCTGATACCATATTGTAACGTCCCCGACCACCCATGGTTGGGCCACGCTACACGAGGGGACACTTTCGTTCTCTCACTATGGAACATATTGTAACATACCCAGTATTCAACTAAGCTATGCCACATAAATTTTCTCTTCAAACTGCATGCAATTATAACATATACATACAACACTCTTTCAAAAGCTTTACATATAAACGTAAAAAAACAATTACATTCTGTAAATATACGATTGCATACTGAAATAACAATAAACACAGACATGCAACATATACAGGGAAATACCCATAAACATACAGACAATTATAATCACACATATAATAAACCATAACATAAGCACGTCAATAACAATGCAACATCTAAATTTATCACACGATTGGTACTTATCTTGGAAAGATTGTCACCAACTGCATGCAGACCATCCACGAACCTCCCAGCCTTAGAATACACTATTCATCACTCTCAAAAGTGAGTCACCCCCGAGCCGGGATTAAACTCCACTCAGGTAAAGGGATTCCTAACCAGGCTAAAGGCTCATAGACAATAGGAAAGACTATGTCTTAGGTTCTCACTCAACTAACAACCTACAACCTCTCATTCCCCACATGCATGTCCCACCCAAGGAAATGTGCCCCTTCTCTGCTCAACAGTCCCTTGACTGCCCCACTTCCCTTCCAGAGATTCAACAATAGGCTAGACAAGAAGTCTCAGAGCACTGTAGTTGCATTTCAGCACCTTTAGGAAATCAATCTCAAACAATTCTCTCGCTTAGAGAATTTCTCACAGGCTTGACAACCCACCTCTTCAATTTTCCACGGGCCTGACAAACCGCTTCTTTAATCCCACTCCCAAGCTAACCAGGTACACCAACAGGAAATGGTTATGGAAACAGGCTCAGATACAATGAAATGAATATCTGAAGGATAACTGACTACATGAGTGAAAAATGGTCATGGAATCCTTGACTGGATGACTGAATGATCGAAGGAATCATGGGAGAGATGATCGTAAGTATGATGGTGAAGGTGTCCAAATGAGATAAGTCCCCATGATATGTATGCATGTCCCCAACTTGACACTTGTCATGTTGGAAGCTACTTTGGTCCACTTGTCCCTAACTTTTAGAACTTAGGATAAAATAATTATCCGTACTTTATGTTTTAATAAATATTAATATAATATTCCTTTTTGGCTTAAGCTCTCTAGCTTAGCCATTTTCCCTTAAATTTTGGCCCTCCCTTTCCCTAACCAGTGAAGTTTAGTCCTCTATCTCTTTTATCGTGGTCGGTCTGTGTGCAGTGATGTATTTTATATTAATCATGAGACATATACAAAATAGGCGCACTGGCCTTTAACATCTAGGCGCACTAGCCTAATTCCAAAACATAAGCATCCTAGCTTATATCAACTGGGTCACCAGCCTATAACACATATCATATACACAAGGCTCACTGACCTCCATACTGCGTGCACTTTAGTTACTGTGCACAGTATCCAGGAATGTGCACACTACATCATTTTACTGCGCAGTACATGCGCACACTATGCCATAAAAGGTGCATTACAAAATGATTTCAAAACAAATCACCAACTTAAGTATACTTACATTACATTTACAATTGGGTTTGGCTGAGGGATATTACAAGTTTGATGATGAGAAGGTGGATATGATTGACGAGAGTGTGCTGCATAAGTTTTTTGGAACAACAACACGTCATCCCAAAAAGGCCATGAATGCCTACATCTTGTTCTATCAGGCTATGAATGACATTGAAACATTCGAGTCTTGTAGCACTGGTACAGAAGAAGAGGTCACATTTTCACAGTTTCACTTGCAAAAATTTAATTAAATGGATTGTAATTGAACGATGTTCAACATCACCAGTTAATTGTAATTGAGATTTTTTAATTTTTAGTTTTGTTTTTATTTTTTATTTTTTTTTAAATGTGTATTATTTATTTCTTTGTAATTGATATGTTTTTCTAATCCAATTATTTGGATAATAATGCAGATACAAAGATGGTTCCAATCCCCAGTTTTGAATACTTATCCTGTCACAACTAAACCCGTGAATATATTATTTTAGATATAACTACTAGTAGATTGACAATCATACTTCCTAATGTTCTCAGTGTTCTTGTTGTTGCTCTTTGTTGCACTTATATCGAAGATGAGCTGACCGTTTGTTGTGATAAAGCCAACACTCAGTCTAAAAAATCTTGGCAAATGGGTAACATGCTCATATTTGAAGCATGCAGAATGGATGTTCACAACCCACCCTTGAAGAAATTTTGGGCAATATCTCTATTTTTGAATGGTTCTAGATTCTCCCAACTCTTTATTAAGAAGAAATTGTCTCTAGGGTACCATGGATCCATTTGGATCTCGTATTTATTCTTTTTCAATATGGATAAAGAACACTGTAGAATAATAAAAAAATAGAGTTGCAAACTGCTATACAAGTATGAGGGATACATATAGCAGGCCATGTTTTTAATGTGTTTAAGCATTTGATAGATCTAAATAAGGAAGAGGGATATATATAGTAGGCCATGTTTTTAGTGTGGTTAAGAAATTGATATATCTAAAGATGCCATGTTTTTATTTTGTTTATCATTTAAATTGAGATATAAAATAATAAATATTTTAAGAACTATGTTATAGAAGGATATATACACTTAACAATTATATTAAAAATATCAATGTGTTCATATAGTATGAGTATGTGTCAAATATATTTTATGAGTATGTGTTAAATATATTTTTATCATATATTAATATTATTAGTCCCTATCGAAGGTGCAAAGGGACTATAGAGATCGATAATTCGTTGACTTCCTATTAATATGTCCTTTGACTATAAGTTTTCACATCATCTGTATTGTTCGTACTATAGAAGTAAAAACATTATT
>ML778176.1:927136-937318 GCA_009831015.1 Picea engelmannii | reverse complement strand
GAGAGGAGACTGTGAGAGAAAGAAGAGGAAGTTACAACGGGTTTTGCTGTAGGTTGTATCCCTTCATTTGCTGGATAATAATAAAGGAAGGACCTGGCAATTTCTCTGATGGACGTAGCCCACACTGGGTGAACCACGTAAATATGTGTCTCTCTTGTATTGTGTGTCTTCTGTGGTTTTTGTTTCTGCATTTGTTTTATTTTATTGCTCCGCGGTCCTTTTTTTCTAACAACAATTACCTGCAATCTTTTGAATCTTGATCGTAACACATGCGTCATCCACCAAAAAGGTGACATCTAGTGATCCGATGATTTTAATTTGTTTTGTCCCATGCAGAATAGTATCCTATCCATCTACACTATGTTCCTCTCTGGAGTCATCATGTGGAGTCCCAGGCTTCGGCTCATCATACTCCGGCATGTCATGCCAGTCAAAATCATTTCGATCATCAATGGATTCGAGGGGAACCTTAGGAGGCTCAAAAATCCTCACTTGCACTTTTCTATGTCGACCTTTTTTTTGCATTGGACCATCACTGCTACCTATAGAAATTGTAGGATTGACAGGTTCCCCACGCATGGGGTTTAAAAACTCCTACAAACGAAAAACTTTTCTTTATCAGATCATATACAAAATATAAAACTAGAAAATGGATATGAAATTGTCATAGCTAATAAAAATATGTGAAGATGTCACTTACCCCAAAATTAGTTATTGTATTTTGTAGCTCTACAATTCTTTCCTTGTCCACCTGTGTCAGGGGTCTTTTGCTAATCAAACCTAGATATTCTATGTTATCCTTCTTCAAGGCCTTCTTTAAAGTTGTCATTGGGTTAGTCGAATAAAATATTTCTTCCTCATCAATATCCTTTGTGGGAGCCTTCCCACAATGACCATGTCACAATACATTGATGAATAAAATTAATGAGATGAACTTTAACAATTGAGAAATTTAGGTGTTGTAGTCATAAATCGTTACTGTATTTAACATTTACCTGGTGAGGCACTGCGGGTGCCTTTCCACGGTCATCCTGGATAGATGTAAAGGGTGATTTTTGGACACAGTCACCCTGGATAGATGTTGACACAATAAATCAATCAACAAAAGTTATGAAATTCACCTGTAACATTAAAAAAATGAAATATTGCAGTAATATTAGAAAAAAAAAATAACAAAATTTCAGAAATTCAGTTGTTGTAGTCATAAGTTGTTATAGTATTTAAAATTTACCTGGTGAGGCACTGCGAGTGCCTTTCCACGGTCACCCTGGACAGATGTAGTAGGTGAAACTCAGACACAGTCACCCTGGACAGATGTAGCGGGTGAAAATCAAACACAGTCACCCTGGACAGAAGTTGACACAATAAATCAATCAACAAAAGTTATGAAATTCACCTGTAACATTTAAAAAATGAAATATTGGAGTAATATTGGAAAAAAAATAATGAAATTTCATAAATTTAGTTGTTGTAGTCATAAGTTGTTACTATATTTAACATTTACCTGCTAAGGCATAGTGGGTGCCTTTCCACGGTCACCTTGGAGATATCTAGCGGGTGATTTTCTACCACAGACACCCTGGACAGATGTTGAGACAATAAATCAATCAATAAAAGTTATGAAATTCACCTGTAACATTAAGAAAATGAAATATTGCAGTAATAACAGAGAAAAAAAAATGAAATTTCTGAAATTTAGTTGTTGTAGTCACAAGTTTTTACTGTATTTAACATTTACCTATTGAGGCGAAGTGGGTGCCTTTCCATGGTCACCCTGGATAGATGTTGAGACAATAAATTAATCAACAAGAGTTATGAAAGTAATTGTAAAAAATTTATGCAGTAAAAATTTGAAATATTGCAACGATAAATTGTAACAATGATTGATCAAAGGTTGACTTGAATGGTATGTAAGATATTTACCCCCATAGTTGCACCCCCTCCATCTATTCGATTTAAGTTGTAATCGATCAACAACTCTTCACCTAGAACTATTGTTTTTGTTGCACATAAAAATATACGATTTCCTTCGCGTGCCTCAAATATGCAATTCGGTTTCTTAGTTGTTGCCACTGGTTGTGTACTATTTATAAAGCCTGCAATGTTTCCAGTAGCTTTTGGAATTCCATCAATATACATAGTTGCCCCTTTATTTTGATTGTTATCTAGTAGTTGTATATAATTTGTGGCAACTCCGTATCTCCACATACTTTGCGTATATCGGACCAACATCAACCAGTGATTGTATTTGGATAATGGTCTGACATACTCCATCAATTTAGTTACAATTCCATAGATGACCTTTATGCCATCCATGGAAAATAACCCCAATCCATGTAAGGACAAAGGAGCAATGCAATACATCCTCCCACTGATGAAGAATTTTGTGTCCACTTCAGGTAGCTTCTTAGGTGCCCATCATTGCACTAGATGTTTATACCTCAAGGGCAACTCAATGCCACCTATGCTCTCAACATCATAATTACACGACCCTCCGTTGGCAATAAAAAATTGCATGTGGGTACAAAATATTTTCCTTACCTTTTCCAACCTAGTTGATCTAGAACTGGTAGATCTAGTACAACACGCCTCACTTTCAACCTCTCTTAGTATATATTGATCATCACTCGAGGAAGATAGATCTGAAAGATACCTATTTGGTGGTACCTACACTCGTTAAAACAAGAAGATAAGTTGTCGTGCCAATATACATTTTTGGTACCAACACAGTTGCATATAGTTGCATTTAGTTTCATAAAGTTGAAATTGCCACACTTATCCATCATATAGTTGCATAAGTCACATATAGTTGCATAGTTTCATAAGTTGCATATAGTTGCATAGTTGCATAAGTTGCATTGTTGCATAAAGTTGCATGTTTCATACAGTTGTGTAAAGTTGCATAAGTTGCATTGTTTCATAAAGTTTCATGTTGCATAAAGTTGCCTAAAGTTGCATAAAGTTGTGTAAAGTTGCATAAGTTGCATTGTTGCATAAAGTTGCATGTTGCGTAAAGTTGTGTAAAGTTGCATAAAGTTGCATAAAGTTGCATAAGTTACATTGTTGCATAAAGTTGCGTAAAGTTGCATAAGCTTCATAAAGTTGCTTAAGTTGCATAAGTTGCATGTTGCATAGTTGCATATAGTTGCATACGAAATTGTTGCAATATAGTTGCATATAGTTGCATTGTTGCATAAAGTTGCATATAGTTGCATATTATTAGTTGCATAAAGTTGCATATATTTGCATATAAGTTGCATAAAGTTGCATATATTTGCATATCCCTCGACACTCAGTGGAGAACTGGATTTGAGACCTATCAAAGAGTTCAAGTGGGGATTGATAGTTTGGAAATCCATGATTCTGGAATTTCACATATTTGGAAAGCGCCTTTAGTGGTGAATTTAACATATTTGGAAAGTGCCTTCTATGGAAGCACACGATTAAGAACATGTGTTTCTTCCTAAGAGGTCACACATTCATAAGTTGCATATAGTTGCATAAGTCGCATATAGTTGCATAGTTGCATATATTTGCATAGTTGCATAAGTTTCATGTTGCATAAAGTTGCGTAAGTTGCATTGTTGCATAAAGTTGCATGTTGCGTTGCGTAAAGTTGCATAAAGTTGCATAAGTTGCATTGTTGCATAAAGTTGCATGTTGCATAAAGTTGTGTAAAGTTGCATAAGTTCCATAAAGTTGCTTAAGTTGCATAAGTTGCATGTTGCATGTTGCATAGTTGCATATAGTTGCATAGTTGCATATAGTTGCATAAGTTGCATTGTTGCATAAAGTTGCATATTATTAGTTGCATAAAGTTGCATATATTTGCATATAAGTTGCATATAGTTGCATAAGTTGCATTGTTGCATAAAGTTGCATATTATTAGTTGCATAAAGTTGCATATATTTTCATATAAGTTGCATAAAGTTGCATATAGTTGCATATCCCTAGATGCTCAGTGGAGAATTGGATTTGAGACCTATCAAAGAGTTCAAGTGGGGATCGATAGTTTGGAAATCCATGATCCTGGAATTTCACATATTTGGAAAGCGCCTTTAGTGGCAATTTTCACATATTTGGAAAGCGCCTTCTATTGAAGCACACAGTTAAGAACATGTGTTTCTTTCTAAGAGGTCACACATTCAAATCCAAAGGGGAGTAGGGTATGTATACCTCTGTACATTTTAGTGGTGAAATTTGAACAATCAATGAGGAACAATAATTGGGTTGTAGCTCTAAAGGATTGTCTCAACTATTGTGGAAATTCTAAGCATGGTTTCTCTCCAACCATCCTACATGGGAAAGACAATGCAAAAAAATTTCTTGCATGAGACCCCTCTCTCTTCCTCAGGATATGACACATATGAAACTTTTACTTAGACCAACCCAAAATTCAAAGATTGATGGGAACATTGTAAGGATACATAGGCAAGAAAAGATAGTACCCCAAGGACAATGATAAGGCTAAATCAACCAAAAATCCCCTTTCCTCTTCCCCTATTGTGGTATCATAGTCCCCTTGTTTCTCCCTTAATAAATAATTAGGGTGGATTTATATTATTGTGCATTTCTCTTTTTACAAAACCATGAACTTGTTATAAGAAATATACTCACCACATTGTAAAGTTAGCCCACCACTTGGACTCTTATGGATTCACTAGTAGGGACTTGGCCTTGAGCTCCACACTTGGAATATTCACAATGCATCTCACATATTTACAACATGGGATCGTTATATCTCAGACCACATGGATTGATTCTTGTTTCATAAACTATATTAAAAAAATAATACATGATTTATTATATTATAATTAAGGGGTCAAAACTAGGATATTACAAAAGGGAATTCAAGTAGTGAATTCAAGCATATGCCATTGACATTAGGACCTGTTTAGCAAAGCGATGTCATATAACACAAGGGGCTTGCAAGTTTCCATCCGGATTGAGCGATTTTTTCTCTGAGAAGCTCCATGGTAAGTGTTGTGGGATTGGTATATGGAAAGATGATGTGATAGAAATATTAATATTGAGCATCCAAGTATTGTCTCATGTCTCATTTATGCTTATTGGAATTGTTCCTTATCACTAAAGACATCGATCAAATTTTGAAGCAAGATGAGTTATTTGATGACATTTTATGTATAAGTATATTTAGTGTATGGGGCGACCTTTACCAGAAAACAATAGTTAATTGTTAGATGATTTTCAAATGCATCAATTATGCAAATTGAAAAGCATATAACATGGATGAAAATTGTGAGCAAATTTGTCAATTTTAGGAAAACAATGTTCTATGCGAGCGCAAAACTTTAGCCTTTCTGGCTAAATTGAATATTTGAATGCCGAAAGAATCTAGATTGATGTTTTTGATGCATATGATCAAAATGCAATAGATATAATTGAATTATTAGGCCCTTTGGTACAAAAACATTTTGTTTGTGTCAAATAGGGCATTTGACCACTCACCAAAAACCTTATCATATACTCTATGGATTAAGGAAAGGAAATATTTCTCTTTGATTTCATTTTCTTGATAAACCCTTAATTTCCATGTAGTAGTAATTATATTTTTTTGCTTAATGACAATTTTATGCATAAAGCGATAGCCTTTCAACCACTCATGACCTTTAATGCCATGAAGGCTCAATAATCCTTGAAGGGCAAGTCTTGAAGGGAAATGGAAGCTTCAAATTTGATCACTAGAAATTAGTGCTAAGGCTTGTGTTGATCTTTAATAGAAGTTGTTGAAATTAATGATCCCTAACCAATCTCCAAAATGTCATATGTTTATTGTATCTTTTGTGGCAAAAATTTCGTAAATATTGAAAGTATGAGGTGAGTAACTTGTCATCAACAATGTGGGATGATCTAGAATTAAGGGATTTTCCTCAAAATTGAAACATCTTAGGGATTAGTAAAGCTATGCATGTCTATCCTTGTACTCTAAAAGACTTCTCAATCCATCTGAATATGTACCTTTGTCATTTTCTACTACATGTTTTGCTTTAGCACTTGATAAGGAAATGGTGGGTTACTTCTTCTCCATGAGACAATTCCACTAGCCTACTTGAAGCAATATCTAGATGTTGATTTGAACTCAAAAACATCTTCTTCGCAATCTGCATCACAATATCCAAACAATTGCATTGCATCTAACATTCTCTCATAGATGTTGATGCCCATGTTCCTTTCAGAAATGTGAAAATCCTTTTAATTGTTTCCCAATGTTGCAACCCATACCTTGTGACAAGTTTTGAGCAATTTCCATTTTAGTCTTCACATTTTAGAAATCACTCATCCTTAATATCTAAAGGATATGTTCAATGTATCTCCTTTGACTCAAATGAAACTTCCTATTTCTCAAATATGTTACTACTTGAATAACCAAGTAGGATTAATGGATATCTCCATGATCCAACATGTCAAATTCTACAACAGTTTTGATTTGAAAGAATTTAACAAAGATAACTCTTTGCTTATACAAATGCTTAATCTACGGAGAATGCTAAAATGATAAAAGACTTGACATTATGCTTGACATAAATATTTAGATATGTAGTATAATGTTGGAAACCCTCATTCATTAAATGTGCATCAATGTGTCAATATCATGCCCTATAGGATTTCTTAAGTCTATGCAATTACTTTTGCAACATGCACACCATATTCATGTTGTACATAACCCTCAAGTTGTTCCATACATATATCTTCCTACAACATACCATTAATGAATGTTGTCTCAACATCATGTTGATGGATATGCATATGCATCATTATTGCAATTGTTGAGATTTATATAATGGATGTCGTCTTCACTATTGGTATAAAATTCTTTGGGTTGTCCATGCCCTAAATTTGTGTGTCACTATCACCATCAATTGAGCTTTGTATTTCTCAACTACATCACTTGACTTGTTTTGTTTGAAAACCCACTTAGTACTAGTTTCTTTCTTACCTATTGGTAGAGGAACACGTGCCCAAGTTTTATTCTTCACTAATGGCTCATACTTTTCATCCATAGCTTGTTTCCATTCTACCATGTTTTGGCCTTTAAGCACAATTTTTATTTTTCGGGGTTTGAGCACTTCAACAGTCCTTGCATAACTCCATAGTGTCTCTAATAGTTTTTGGATTCTTGTTGATATTCTTAGTGCCGACAATCATTTGTTAGTTTTTTTCACTTCTACACTCTCCCAAAATGAAGGATTATCTTCATTTGAAGTTCCCTAGGTATATTCCTCAATTATCTCCATTGAGGGGACATCCAAAAGCTTAATGCTTCTCCTACCTTTGTAGTCGCTATTGAGATTCTTCACTAACACTGCAACTTCATAAAAAATCATCTCAACTTATAATCATTGAATGTTCTATTGGGCTATACAATCTATAAATAGTTGCATTTGAACCATAGCCAACCATAATACATTTTGTGCTCCTATCATCCATTTTTGTTCACCTCTATCTATAATGTATGCATATAATGGAAAAACAAAAGTTCTCAAATTCTAACCATTTGGATTCCTTCGATGCCATGCTCCAAACAATGACTTCAACAATTCTTTGGTAGTAACCTACTGTAGGCATACGTTGTGGTTTCCATGCTTTTCTCTAGATTGTATTTGTTAGTATGAAACTTTTAAGCATACACCTTGCATACACCATACACTATGAAGTGTAGAAACCATACACTTCATAGTGTATGGTTTCTACACTTTATATTAGTCATACACATATCCCATCGCATATTGATGTGTAGAGTATTGCATGGTGCATTTCCCATACGCAACCTACACTAGGAAAACACTTAGGTCCTCCTTGTGATGGATCATAGTGTGTTGAAACCCCTCATTTTGAGTCCTTTACCTTAGTCTATATGTGTGATTATGTATTTCCATGTGATTTCTAGTGCCATCATCCATTAGGGTGCACTCTTCAATGCATAAAATAAAACCAATTGTTCATCATCCAAAAATTGATTTATACATATGAGGGAGTTAGCATAGAAGAGATCAACTATTAACTGTTTGGAACCAATGTTGGCATGAAATAAGGTCCAATGTATATCTAACTTACTATATACAATATGAAGCATCACTGCATGAATTCAGTAGTGAACCCAACAATGTTGTGATACAAGAACTCATTTGTAAACAAGAAATGAGTGTGAACTAACTCAATCACATTCAGTGGCATAACTAGAGCTTGTGCATTAGAAGGGCCAACTAAATTTTGACTCAAAAAATTGACGTGCGACTAAAATATCTATCATAGAGGAACAAATCTATACCTCTTGAGTTGACTTCTACAAATGAACATAGTGTATCCGTTTCTAACTATCAATGGAAAATTCCTTTATAGGCCCACGTGATCGATTAAAAATTCATTGGAGTAGTAACTACTATTAGATGGTTTTGTTGATTTTCAACTCTAGGATGTGGTAGTATTAATTTATTTTAGCTGAGGTAACTAAGAAATTTTCTACATTCTCAACTCTTAACATATCCAAACACGATTGTTGAAGCTCATTTGATTTTGACATGAGGCTAGAAAGGGGTTGAATCAACTATGTTGGTTCTAAATTTGGCTAAGTGTGAAGACTTGAATCTTCAACTACATTCTTGATTAAGGATAATCTCAATAGTTTTTTCAAAGTGGGAAGTTTTTTGAGAAGTAAGGGAGAAACTATGAAATGTGATCCTTTTGTCATTGTGTCTCTAGGAAAAGTCTCTTGATGCAAATGGAAATGGAAAAACGAGGGGAAATATGGTGTCACTAATACCACTCTCTTCCATTTTTTAGCTACTTGATTAGTGATTGTTTTAAGCATGTGTTCAACCAAAGGTTAGAAGTGCTCTATTTCAAACATGGGGTTCAAATCTTCCAAATGGTTCATATATGCAAAAATATAGTCATCCCCATTCTCTACAACAATACATGTCACAAGTTCTCTACTAAGTCTTTCTTATTCTCTACTAACTCTCTTTTTAGAGTCAAAGTTATGTCCCAAAGTCCCTCGTCGATATCATTATGTCATCATTCTTCCAAGAGTGTTGTTTCAGACCCTTCCAAGCTATTTTTTGAAGGTCACATTTTCTACTTTTAATTTATCATAGGTATCTACCATGTATATAATGTCACTAAAGTGCATTTCCAAAGGAAATATATATAATCTCTCTAATTCATACAAGGAGTTATTTATCAAATATCTTTGAGCAATTCATTACCTACTATATCTCAAACAACCCAAAATTATAGTGTATCTATGTTGAATCTGCTTCAAAGTTGGATGAGAAGAGGAGGAACCTTGATTGTGTAGTCTAGTGGTTCTAGTATTAGGTAGTACCGATGCAATTGGAGTTGTCTCAAGTACAAGAGTTATTCCTTTCTCTTTTGGTTGTTTCTACAATGAGGTGTTAGAGCCAACCTCACTAGTACAGTGTTGCATCCATGGACCATTAGGCATAGCAATGGGTTTTGGGACATCTCTTGGCAAGGAAGGAAAGCGAATGGGATCACAAAGGAAGGTGGTAAATGGAGATGTGAAAAAGAGGGGATCCTAGGTGGCTTCAGGTTGGAAATAAAAAATTAGTGTGAGGGTAAGGGAGGTTAGGGTTTTGGGTAGCTTCCTTAAAAGTGCCAAGAGGGTCATGTAGGGTATTAGTAAAACTAGTTTGGGTTAGAAAGGGATGTCTAATATCTTGTCGGATATTCATTGTCTTGGTTGTTGGAGGAACAAATATTTTGGGTTTCTCCTCAATGATTAGAGTTGGGGAAGGGGTTTTTTCATTGTCACATTGGATGTGTATGGTGAATTGAATTTATAGGGGATTTGTGGGAATAGTGGAGAGTAGGTGGGAGATGTGTATTCCAAGGAGTAGAGAGGGTATCAAAATGTGCAAAGAAGGAAGGAGAAATTTCATGGAAAGAGTTGCTTCACATCCATACTTGATTTGATGACATTTTTGCCCTCCTCTAATGCAAAACCATGTGCCCTCCTCCCGTGCACGTGTACCCTCCTCTGGTGAAAATCTGTGTGCCTTCCTCTGGTGAAAATCTGTGTGACCTCCTCCCATGTGCCTCTCCCTCCTTCTCATCCTCTCCCTCCAATCTATGTGCGATAGTTTAGTCGTGAGTGCGAGCTCCAAATATGAGTGCGAGTGTAGTGGTGAGTGCAATTT
>ML778176.1:913787-926862 GCA_009831015.1 Picea engelmannii | reverse complement strand
TATATATAACTCATAGCCCTCGAGATATAGTCATGGATACATCCTTGGTGATGAGGGGAAGAAGGGATTCCAGGAACTACTCTAAAAGAAATAAATAATTGATATTGGATTTTCACAAGGCACATCTTATTGGATCATTGATATTGGATTTTCACAAGGCACATCATTGATATAAGGCACATTTTCACAAGGCACATATTATATGGGATACTCTCTAGGTTTACCCTCAAACATTGGGATGTCAGAGAGATTTTTATTTGGAATATTGGGCCAATTGGTATCATGGAAGATAAGATCATTGATTAACTTGGTCAAATCATGGAGATTTAACCCTTCCATAGAAGTCACAAAAGGTTGGTTGGCATTGGCTCCAATATTGGTTCCAACATTAGTTACAACCATGGTGGAACTTGGGTTGGAGGAAGATGAAGGAACATAAGGGGTAGAAATGGGTTCAAAACTACATGTACCAACACCCATCTATATCCGAATTCCAGCAACTCCATTCTATAAAGAGAAATGGATGTAGCCTATAAGATAACTAGATTCACTCAAACAAAACCTAGTCTATGGATAAGAGCCTTCCAATCAACAAACAATACAGGTAGTAAGGGTCCCCATGTGGATGAGTGAAGGTACATAAGAGACAATTATAACTAGGATACGTCAGGTGATAAAATCCCAATGCCCTGAAGAAATCTATCTTAGGTGTTACCAAGCATACACCAAGCATACACCAAGAATAATACTTATCTTAGGTGTTACCAAGCATACACCAAGCATAATACTTATCTTAGTTTTATCTTGGTGGCATGAGCCAAGCATATAATTTAAGGTGTGGGATGTGTGCACGTGTGGTGTGACTAACTTGAAATGAAAATTCTTGCAAATGAAAGTAACTTACAATTAGTTGAAATTTAAACTATTGAGAAAGTAAGTAACCAAGATAAGTACTAAATGAAATGATTTTTTCTTTATCTAAGTTACCCTTCAAATATTAAATGTACTTGCAAATATTTAGAATCCAATCCTTAGGGGGTTTTCTTCTCAATCCTTATGAATTTATTAAAGAAAATGCCTAAGCCACAACAAAAGAATCCAAAAATAAACCTATAGATCCTAAAGAACACTTAAAAAGATGGAACAAAAACCTAAAAATTTAAAAAGTGAGTTTCGAGAGCCCTTGAAGAAACTCACCTAGAAAGTTGTGTTGTCAATGTAGATTATGCCCCCTTTTCCTATGTCGTTCAATGTAGATAACATGCCAAAAAAAGTTTTGGTCAATGAAAATAACATGCCAAAAATTGTGTTGGTCAATGCACTTAATGACCCCCAAAAATGCATTGGCACCTAAGGGTTTCTGGATAGTTGTGAGCTAGTCTATGAGGCAAATATGAGTGGTTTTCAACATTTGTTTCCTGAAAACACTGCACATAAAGTATGCATGAGCTATATAAAGATGATGGGGATGGATAAAGGGAAAGAAAAGAATATGGGAAGGACCAAATGACTGTTATAAGAAAGGAATTATTGCCTAATGAGCATATGGTTAACAAAGCAAGGAATTTCGACACATAGAAAAGTTAACTTAGGTCACCTGCAAGCTTGTTTTCCACCAAAGATCACACCGTGGCAAACAAATCAATCACTGGAAACAAATCTATGACTCCACATGATGAATTGATGATGGTAGAAAGTGGGCATGATAATTTATATAAGATATTTGGAGAATGATAATTTTGAAGGTGCTAGGCCTATTCCTACACACCACAACAAGATCACCTCTCATTGACAGTCAGTGTATTGATCCCTTTTAGTTTTGGGTTAATATTTCAAGGCTAGGAATGACCAGGCCCACATCAATTCAAGGAAGAAAATTAAGAAGGTACATGTGTTGTCCCATTCCATGTCAACAACAACACATCCATTCACTGGGAACAAATCGATGACTCCACTAAATTAGGGTTTATGGTTTACATGATGAATTGATGATGGGAGAAAGTGGGTGTGTGAATCAAATTTGAGTCCAGAAACCCTCTCATATCGTTAAGGCATGCGAATAGTCTATCCATGTCAAATTTCAATGCAGTCAGAAACAATTTGAAAAGATTTCAACGTTGGCCCCATTCACAGGTCATTGTTGTTTGTGTCTAGTCCTAGTACAATTTCCTTGTAAAATTTGTATAAAATATTTGGAGAATGATAATTTTGAAGGTGTTAGGCCTATTCCTACACACCACAACGAGATCACCTCTCATTGACAGTCGATGTATTGATCCATTTTAGTTTTGGGTTGTTAGTATTTTCAATTGCACACACCTTTCAATCTAGTCAAAGTTGATCAATTAATGTCTCTTGTTATTGTGGGGTTATAAATCTTCATGATCCCAATGACCACATGCCTCCAACCTTCTGATATAATGATTGTTGGGTGACAACATTTATGAAGGGTGACGACTAAGACTAGGGACAATTTTCAATTCAAGGCTAGGAATGACCAGGCCCACATCAAGTGAAGGAATACAATTAAGAAGGTACATGTGTTGTCCCATTCCATGTCAATAACAATGCATCCATTCACTGGGAACAAATCAATGAATCCACTAAATTAGGGTTTATGGTTTACAAGATGAATTGATGATGAAAGAAAGCGGGCGTGTGAGTCAAATTTGAGTCCAAAAACCCTCCCATATAATTAAGGCATGCAGATAGTCTATCCATGTCAAATTTCAATGCATTCAGAAACAATTTGAAAAAATTTCAACGTTGGCCCCATTCACAGGTCACTGTTGCCCGTGTCTAGTCCTAGTACAATTTCCTTGTAAAATTTGTATAAGATATTTGGAGAATGATAATGATGAATTGATGATGGACATACCTACATCGTGTTGATATTATGGTAGCTGCAGGAGGTATTTACCTCTACGTGTAAACCTGACGAGGATAGAATACTCCAGGAAGCAAGAAGAAACCCTAATGAGTTGGATAATAACCCTAGAAGACTTGTCGTCTCAAGAAGATAATTCATATTAGGTTATTAGCCTCTAAAATAAGAAGTCGGCTAGAAATAATAATATATACTAAACAGACAGATACCCAGAATGAGAAGTCGGCCCAGGTAGTTAGCCAGAATTAGTATAAATATAGGAGGCCAATTCTCATTCTGGCAAGCAGTCTCAGAATTGCAGAGCAGCAACTTGTGTGCACTACAGTGCCCAGTCTTGTGCACAGGTTTGAGGAGAGCTGTCATTGCAGCTGCTACAACTAGAGGATCACATTTGGCTTGGACTATCTCTTGGCTAGTGTTTGGACTATCTGATCAACTTTTGTTGGTGCGTTATCCTTGGGGAAAGGTGCGCTACCCTTTGTTTGGCTATCTAGCCTAGGGTTTGATTTTGGAGTGATTCTCTGTCAAGGTTAAGGTGCTCGGAGGGTGGCTTCGGCCTATGGTTGGGTGACAATAGAGATATTGTCAATGGTAAAATGAGAACATCCATTATATTCTAACAACTTATGGGCCCACACCTCCTTCATTCAGTCTAACTGCTAGAAGGAAACATAGTCGTAAGGATATTAAGCTTGTTGAAGAACTGTCGCTAGGGTTTCTAGCAGGAGCAATCATCATAGCAGTGCCACTAGGGTTATTAGTAGGTGCAGTTGTAGAAATCCTAATCCTCTCGTTGAGGCACCTTAAGTGAAGGGATTGACCTAATATCCAGATAGATCAGTGCTCCCTAGCCTAGCACACCTCCTGGTACTCTCAAAAAGCCAAGACGTGAAGTTTGAGTTTTTGGTCAGATCGAGGGTTGATCAAGTCAAAGCAGCCATGAATTATTCTATGAAATCAGAGAACAAGTTAGATGGAGCCTCTAACTTTATAGCATGGAAGAAAAGGATTGACCTCATCCTTTCCAAGAATAAAGTGTTGGATATCGTGAAAGGAAAGATCATGAAACCAGAGTTTGAAGAAGGAAAAGAGAAGGAACCGCAGAACGTTGCAGCTATGGAGAAGTTCAAAGACAGTGAAATCAATGCCATGAGTATCATAGTGGACTCTATCAAAGACCACTTGATACCCTACATCTCCCATATTGACTCATCGAAGAAGATGTATGATGCCCTAACAAACCTCTTCTTAGTGAGAAACATTGGACAAGTAATTAGTCTGAAGAATGAGCTCTGTGACATAAAGATGAATGATGATGACAACATAACATCATACTTTGTGAGAATCTCTCAGTTAAGAGATCAACTACAATCTATTGAAGAGATCATCTCAGAGAAGGAGTTGGTAAACATAGTACTCAATGGTCTTCCCAAGACATGGGATGCATTTGCTGCAAGCATGAACAAAAGAAAGGAGTATCCGACATTTGAAGAACTTTGGACTTGTTGTGCTCAAGAAGAATCGAGGATCAGTGCAAAAGAGAAACCCCAAAAGAAGTATGATGATCAAGCCTTCACAGCAAGATTTAAGAACTTCAGGAACAAAAGGAGGTTTGGTTCAAAGAAGAAGACAAATCAAGAGAAAGATATTTCAGAAATACAATGCTTCAACTGTCGAAAGTATGGTCACTACAAGAATAATTGTCCCGAGGTAAAGAAAAGGAAGGAGAAACACGAATCATCAGTTTCCAAAGAAAAGGAACCTACAAAGAAGACTAAGCATGATGAAAGAGACTTCTTCTTTTAAAGGTAACAATACTCTTCTTATTTCTTGTACATATCTAGTTTGCATCATCTCTGTACATATCTTGTATATCTATCTCTTAGAAGATAATATGTTCCAAGACGAACTTCATCTATGGAAGAGCAACAAGATAAGGATTGCTATCATTATACAAGAAAGGATCAAATATATCAAACAAATAATGTGAAAGCTATTGCAAGATAAGTCGAATCCATCATGAAGAGACTTAGAAGAAGCAAAGACAGAAAGAAGTCAGCAATCAGGAGGAAATTGGAGAAAGACCTATAACACCTTGCAGAAGGGAATGAGGATGCAGATGGAAGCATGGACTCTCCTAGATGGAGGGATTTGATTATATATCACCATAAAGAAGAGAATGTATTCATACATGAAGCAAGGATTAGGAGGGAGATAATCCTATGATCCATTGAAGATGATAATATATATATATCCATGATGGTAGGCAGTACGTGTTCAATCCAACCTTAGAAGAAGTCTTCTTTGAAGAGAAGCCTTTAAAGTATCCCTGGTTATCCATCCACATCCATGATCCTGTGATAAAAGAAAGAAATGGAATATTTAGGGCATGGAATCTACTCCATGGACCCAAGAGCTAAACACAAGGAAGAACATGAAGATTCAAAGAAAGAAAGAGAAGCCAGAACAACCAGTCATTGTATCAAGAATCACAAGATTTCCAGCCTAATATGAACTCAATAAAAGCAATTAAGCAGAGGAATCAAAAGTCGTGATGAAGAACAGTGTATGGAAGACTTATGAATGAAAGCATTGTGAGATATAGAACTAGAGGTTCTCCTAGATGGAGGGAGAAGACTATGATGATTACTTGTTCCAGTAAACCAGACATATCTCTACATGAGTCATTATATCATCTACAACATCCATGAGTTGGAGTTCTACATCAGATAAATGCAAAGAATGTTCTCCAGAGCAATTGAGCAAAGAGCATATGAAGAGAAATATAAAGACTTTGAGGCATACCAGAAAGAGACCCTTGTATGCAGATGGAAGAAAATAACTTGGTGGAGAACCTCCAATGCATAGAAGAAGCGTGGTGAAGATTTCCTATAACAAGATATTGTATCAAGATGATTACTCAGCAGAAGATCAAATCTCATGATGATAGAAGAAGTGCCACATGTATATATTTTATTGATCAGAGCTACATGAAGCCTTCAACGAAGAACAATTCTCCAGAATGAAGTACATTTGAAATCAAGCATTACATTATCCGTGATCAAGTTCAGAAAGGAGAAAGAGGTTATCCAATACATATATCCACAAATGAGAAGATAAACAGACATCTTGGTAAAGTTTCTATCCAAGATGAAAGAGTTTGCATACTCAAGATGGAGCTGGTGGAGATGACTTCCTTATTGAAAAAGGAAGAGATGAATCCCAAGTTAATAGGGAGAACTGATATATTATTGATTTATGTACATTCATTTTTCAATTCGAAGAATGGTCCAAGATGAGCAGATTCTTTCCTTTTCGGAAAGTGGATTGAGATTTCTGATGGACAACGATTTCCCATTGTGGTTAACATGGGAAATGGTCCAGATTGTTGATGTATCATAGACAACAACTTCCCATTGTGGTTAACATGGGGAGTGGTCTAGGGCAGTCTCTCTTCTTGAGGGTTACTCAAGAAGACTAGCCTGCCGCATCGGACAACGATTTCTCATTGTGGTTAACATGAGGAATGGTCTGTTTTGGAGGTTGGTACAAGACAATATTTTCCTCTTGTGGTTAATAGGAGAAATGGTCTGGACATTCATTCCTTAGGGTTTATACATTCTCTCTAGGGTGCACTTTGATTAGTGTAGGAGGAATGGCCCAGGGTGGGGAATGGTCCAGGCTCAGCAATCAGGGACAGGGATTCCTTAGGGTTTATACATTCTCTCCAAGGTGCACTTTGATTAGTGTAGGAAGAATGACCCAGGGTAGGGAATGGTCCAGGTTCAGAAGACAGGACAATTATTCTTCCTTGCTTGAGAAGAATAGTCCACATATCTCATTGTTCTACTCTGAGGGCAGATATTCTTTCAGATCTCACATATGTGAGTGAAAGATTGGCCTAGATGATTCAGTTTATATCATAACATTGTTTATGTGCAGGTTGATATCAGATAATTGTTATGAATACTGTATGACAGTAGATGTATACTACTGTGGTGGATGTGTTCCACTATTCGTGACTATATGTTGCTTATCAAGTACTTGTGTGCTACTTGGTGTGGTAGTGTACCACTGGATTTTAGTTATGTACTACTATGGATAGACACAATTGTGTTCTATTTTGTTTTGATTTCCTTGAAGACTATCAATGGCATTGGAAATGATCACCAGATAGAAAATGGTTCAGAACATTTACTCTTCTATATTAGAAGAATGGCTCTTGTATCACTCTGTGGAGTGAGCATCATGTCTTATTACTCAGATAGAGTATGGTTTCGAGAGATGATGCAACTGATGACACTGATGATGATCGTGGTGCTCATGATCTAGTCTATACAACTATGTTGATGCTACCAGGTGAATGGTATGTTTTTGTGCTCAATACCATTACCTGTAATACCTCCCTAGCTAGGAGGGAGTGTTGATATTATGGTAGATGTGGGAGGTATTTACCTCCATGTGTAAAACTGATGAGGATAGAATACTCTAGGAAGCAAGAAGAAACCCTAATGAGTTGGCTAATAACCCTAGAAGACTTGTCAGCTCAAGAAGATAATTTACATTAGGTTATTAGCCTCCAAGAGAAGAATTCAGCCATAAATAATAATATATACTAAACATACAGATACCCAGAATGAGAAGTCGGCCTAGGCAGTTAGCCATAATTAGTATAAATACAAGAGGCCAGTTCTCATTCTGGTAGCCAGTCTCAGAATTGCAGAGAAACAACTTGTGCGCACTGCAGTGCCAAGACTTGTGCGCAGGTTTGAGGAGAGTTGCCATTGTAGCTGCTGCAGCTAGCAGATCATGTTTGTCTTGGACTATCTCTTGGCTAGGGTTTGGACTATCTAATCAGCTCTTGTTGATGTGTTATCCTTGGGGAAAGGTGTGCTACCCTTTGTTTGGATATCTATCCTAGGGTTTGCTTCTAGAGAAATTCTCTATCAAGGTTAAGGTGCTAGGAGGGTGGCTTTAGCCTATGGTTGGGTGACAATAGATATATTGTCAATGGTAAAATGAGCACATCCATTATATTCTAACACATCGTTGGTATGATTAGGTGCAGTCGCGCAGAGCTCCTCTTGGTTTCGAGAATAGTTCATTCTCTACTAAACAGGGGAAACCACGTGAAGGTGGAAGATCTAATTATGCCCCCCCCCCCTCACATCACTCTCAATTTCCCCATATTACCTAATTTGAAATTCTAAAGAACATGTATCATATACTATATTATACAAAATAAAAACATATAAAGATCATATAAAATATATAAACACATACCTCTTCTTTTCAACAATTAAATATTAGTCATCTACTTCTTCATCCAACTCAACATCTATATTGGGTTCTGGTTCATAATCGATATTGGTGAAAGGCTCATTCCTATCAACATGATCATCGACGTCATTTTCGCTACGATAGTTATCTATATCGTCATCTCCTACATTTAGATGATCAACTTCTTCATCTGACACATTGACTACATGAGCCACTTGATCCTGATCTGCATAATCATGATATTCTTCCTCGTTATTATATTCATCCTCCGCTACATGATTGTACTTTATTGGTCTTCCTCTTGGATCATATCTAACAACGTATGACCAACCTGCTTTACCAGGTACCTCTGAGTAAAATACTTTCTCACATTGACTTGGAAGAACATAAGGCTTTGTACCCGGTTCAATTGCCCTTGTATTAACCATGGTAAATTCATTATCATGCTCAATAACAATTCTTTCAGGATCACATTCATGAATCTGTAGCCTATACCATTTAACCTCAAACAAAACTATTTTAAAGGAATTAAAATCACACTCAATTATATCCTCCAAATGGCCATAGTACATATTCTTAGTTTCTTCCAGATTTCTGTCACTTCTAGAGGAAATTTTATTGACCTTAAACATTGTAGTTCTCCAACAATCCGAGGTTTTCATCTTATCATCCAACATTTTTATATGAAATTTATGACCATTACACCACATAGCCTTGTGATGTGTCAATTGCAACATGGACAACAAGTGAAAAATAAATTGCCAATTAATAATCCTCATATAGGACTTACTAAATATATATTTCAATAATTAAACAAACCAAATACATTGAAAAAGTGTGGAAAAACTAGGAAAATGTGGGTAAAAAATTTAACTTGCCTGTTTATCTTTTAAACCAAAGGATAAATCAACTTCCCTTGATGTAAGATCGGGAAATTGATCTCGATGATGATGTGTTGTTTTAATCATCTTACTCACCCCTTCCCATGATAACCTACCGAATTATTCTTCAGTATATTCTATCTAATGCTCCATCCAATCAAGGTTGTTTGTAATGTATAAATGTAAAGCATCCTGCTCTCGAGCAACTATATGATAGCATAACAATTTAATATCATTAATTAGTTATTATTAATAAAGGAATAATTTAATAAATGTGTAATATATTAAATCTACATCAACATATAATAACCTTTCACAATCCTCATTTTTCCTTTCCCCAATAGGACCTCCCCTTCAAATTTGTTGATGGATTCGAGATGCCAAATGCGAGGCACATTCATATTTTCCGCTAATTTAGGTAGATATTGACTAATATACACCATGCATTGATATACCATATATCCCTCAACCATAGAACCCTTTGGACGTGCTCTTTGTCTAACAAAATCCTTAAGTGACTTCAACTGCCTCTCCACCATCCACATCGACCTTGTGTGTACTAGTCCACATAATTCAATCTCCTCAACTTGGTGTATGAGGTAGTGTTCTTGTGCATTGAAAAATGTCGGAGGTAGATACTATTTCATTTGACACATTAGTCATGGAGTTTCTCTCTTCTAATACCTTATATCTTCTTTATGGATTTCTTTTGATGATAACCACCTACAAATGTCGATGCAATAAAATAATATCAAGGCATACATAAAATTGCAAATAAAAGATAATATGTCAATAAGTTCCGCTACAAATCACATAAGAAGTACATTTTCCTTATAAAACAATACTTACCTCATGTATTTGCCAAGTACATAAATAATTTGTTTTATGTTGTTGTCAAAGTTGTCTGGGAGAGATAAAGGTAGAACATGCTGTAACAAAAAACAAATTATTATTATTTGTTTCCAAAAAATGCGTACCAATAAGGAAATATATTATAACCTACTAATTACGTTAATGAATGTATGTCAGTCATGTGTTTTAACCCCTCCAAAATCACCTCTTTTAGTTAAGATATTTTGTATGTTTGACGAAAACCCCATCGGAAACCTAATTTTTCGAATGACCTCTTTTACAATATTTCTTTGTTGCTCCGTCAATAACCAAGGAAGACTAGTATTTTGTTCATGACCATCACCATTAGAATTAATAATAACACTTTGCAATGCATGATTAGCTTCTTGGATGTCACAACAAATCTTTCCAATTCTCTCCTTGTCAGTCCTTCCATCCAATATTCGCCATAACAATTATGTTATGTTCTTCCCGATATGCATTGTATCAAACAAATGAACTATTTGTAGATGCTTGTAGTATGTCAATCTACTGAATTGCATCGGGTAACTTTTCATTCCTCGTGGAAGCCCATTCGTACCTTAATGACATTCATGAAACGCAAACAAATTGAAATTAACACTAATTAATGGGACAAAATGAAATTAATAATAATGAAATTAACCAAAGATTTATATAATAGGTCCTACATAAATAATTTGCGTACCTTGACAATTTCTAATATATTCCAACTTCCATAGGCGAGGTGTCATTCTTCGTGGTTTTTTTCCATTTTCTTTTTTACCATTGAAATTTTCTTTGTCTGTAGTTTGATAACTATGGTTCTTAGGCAAAAAGTTCCTATACTCATCAAACACTTCCTTTGCTAAACTCCTTGATTGACGAGATTTTATCCTCGGACCACAAACTGGGCATGCAAATTTACCCTTTGTTTTAAGACCTACAAGATATATGAATAAATGTAGCGTCAAATTAGAGTTACAATTTAAAATAATGCATGATTTTTTCAATAAATATATACAATATTAAATCACAAAATAAAGTAACAATATACCACAAAAATGTGTTAACTTGGGAGCATCATGAATTGTCCATGATAGTATTCCATGGAATTGAAATCGTTTTTTCCCTATTGGTCTAGAGATGTCATACATAGTGACGCCAACCCATAAATTCAACAACTCATCGATGAAAGGCTCAATATATACGTTCATATCTTTAACCTAGTACCTACCTAATTGGTTCAACATACTGCATTTTTAATTATACTTATCTAGATGTCGTGATATATAAAAGAAATAATTACCATGCACGAAACAAAGAAATGAAATATTTTGTCATACTTTAAAGAAAATAAAAGATAATTAAATACCTGGAATAATCATTCCCAACATTATGTGCTCTCTCTTGATCGACATCCAAGGAGGAATGTTATTGTTTATAACAAAAACAGGCCACATTGAGTACGTAGAACGAAGCTCTCCAAATGGATTGACACCATCAACTGCCAACAAAAGTCTAACATTACGAGGTTCTCCTTTGAAAATTGGCCACTTTTCTTCGATGTAGTTCAATGCAGAACCATCTACAGGAATTCGAAGAACATCGTCTCGACTTATGTTCTTTGCATGGAAATCCATAAACTGTGCTATACTTTGGCACCTGAACAACCATTGGAAATGTGGAATTATCAGAATATAATGAAGAACTTTGTGAGGAACCTTCTTTGATGCTTTATCGGTTCGATATCTACTTATTTGACATTGTGGGCATTCATTTTCTAATGCATATTGTCCATAATATATGATATGATCATTAGGACATGCATCTATAGCTTTATAGTCCATTCCAATTTCTTTCATAATCACGAATATTTCTCGATATGTGCGTGGATAAATATTTGACGTCGGTAATAGAACATCACCTAACAATCTACAAAACTCTAAACAATAAGCAATATAGGAAAAAATTGAAACTTTTAAGTATTTGTGAACATGCAGGCATAAATAATTAACAAATTAAATACCTTAGTATCTGTGTGAGACATGTGTTTGATAAACCATTCAAAACCTTCAGGTTCACCAACAACAATATAGCAGATAAAATATTTGTTGTTGAGCCTTCATAAAGAGGTTGACGTGACTTCTCGAGTAGAGGATCAAAATCATGACTATCATCCTTGTTGTCCTCATCCATTGCTGAAAATGTGTCTTGGATCAATCTATGTATCTCATCTTTCTGATTTGAATCACTAACGTTATCTCCATCCATATCATAATTAATAACTTGATCAACAACTTCAATATTTTGATCTCGAAGTTCATCTCCCTGTAAGGTAGTATTTCTGCTAGTACTTGGCAAATAACTCTCTGGAGGTCGACATTTTGGGGGCATTGTCTATATATTTAAAAACAACGTAGAAAAGTTAGTGTGTATAGAAAATATAAAATCTCGATAAGAAATATTACTAAAATTCATGACATACTGATTATTACAGAGAATGCATTAAATATTGAATCCTCTTACCAAGGGACGATATTCATAACCCCCTTCGGCGTGCCCCTTCTCCCTACAATGTCTTTGGGTTGTTGTTATTAAAGTATTATTTTTTGCAAGCCTCTGCAATCATAGCAAGGGAAATAACATTTTCCATTGCCCCTCACCTCTAATGCCTCTCTTAACCGAACAAACTTCCTTTAATTTTCGTTCATTGTGACAAATCCTTGTCCTGACAAGTAATTGTCTTACCTACACCATACCAAAAATTAAGTTGTCATTTTTTTATATTTTAGCTACTCCTTTCGATTATGATATGTTTATTTATAGTGACCTACAATCCTCACAATTATTTCTTCTAAGACATTTTGACATGCTTTTTTTTATTATTATTATCGATTAACTATTAAGATAGATATGATTCAATTTGTACTATAGAGTATTGTGTACTGAATAACCATGGAAAATAATTACACACCATTTAATGAAAGTGGTCAAAATTTCTCAATCTTGAATCACTCGACACCATACACTAGCCTCTAAGTTGTTTTGTAGACAAAATGTTAATCTTTGAAATTCACCACTAAAAAAAGAATGCCAACCACTTGTCATCCACAATTGGGTTGGGTTGGTTTAAATTATGATGTGTTGATTTGCATCTACATACAATGGTCACAAT
>ML778176.1:895760-913530 GCA_009831015.1 Picea engelmannii | reverse complement strand
AACTTATCATTTATCAATATAACAATCAACTTCAAGATTTTATTCATGGATATTTCTTCCTTCATTTAATTGAATTAGTAAGTGCTAGCCAACCATTAGGTGTGCAAGTATCCCAACCATTATTGTCATTGTTATATTATTTTAAATTTATGCAAGTGTGATCCCTTTTGGGTACTAGGGATGTAAGAAGTGGTACCAAAGCTTCAATCAATCTTTGTTGGTGTTTTTTTGTTAGGTCTTAAAAATAAAAGAGAGAAGAAAATGACAATCAACTACTATCATTTCACCGATCAGGGTTGAGTTTCAAGAGCAATTCCATATCTTTATCAATGAAAAGAGAGAGATATTATAGCTACAATTGAAGGGAAAAGAGTATGTGGATTCCATAAACCTAGAATATTATGGAATCCACATACCCTTTTCCATAGAATATACTAACTAGATCCAAAAACCAAAGACATGAAATATGGTACGACACATATAATATATTATCAAGGAAAAAACAAGCTACATGAAATTTGGACATTTGAACAAAAATTTACAAGTTAAATGAGTACATCAATAAAAAATAACATACTAACCTTGCAAGTTCAAAATCCGAGCTATGTAGATCGAGAATTGGATTTGTTCAACCGATGGCTGACGGAAAAAATAAACAGCTCAAACAAAAGCCAAGAACAATGTCGCAACTATAGAAATTGTGTCGCAAAGTCTCTTAAAGTCGGGTATATATAGATCAAATAGTCAACTAGCCGTTAACACCGACCAATGAGATAGAAAAAAATTTCTTCACTATTGCCATGAAAATCCCGACTAGGTTAAAATAAGATTTTCGTGGATATTGCGACGAACTTTCATGGAAATATCGATGAAAATCCTGCCCTGTTTAAAAAAAAGATGAAACTAGTGGAAGCGTGGGAAATTTTTGTGGAATAATCCACCCATATGTAGTAGGGAAGAAGTATCAACAAGTGCAAGCGAGACGCCGAACATAGCGCAAATTCTGCTATCCGTCTACTTATACATTTATGCCAAGAAAAAAAAGAAAAAAAGAAAATAATGAACGCTACCATTCACATTACTTTTCCTGTTCAAAATTGTCACCAGGTCTAAACTTGTAACACCCAAAATACTATCAATAGAGGGCTTTAACAACCACTAAACTGGACAAGTGTTCATCGGGGACATAATGGTCATCTATAGCACCTACTTGGACAAGGCAAACAAAAATAGATCCATTATGCATGCTAACATGACAGACAAGGAGGCCCTGATGACAATCACACTGACTATTCCTACACAACTTGTCCAGAAACATGCAAAAAAGATATTTCTAGGTAATGGGATATCCATTACAAATTTCAATATATTGCCCAAAACAGTATATGACTGTGGTGATTGTGATCGGATTATATTGCTCAACGAAACAAGTATTGTGGAAAAAATTACCACTATTTGTTCATAATATTTTTTCGTCCCAGATGCAACTATCATCCAACTTGCACAGAGAAACAACATTTACCCAATCAGAACCATTGGCGCAGTTGTCACGCTCGTGAGAAAACTTGGCTCACAACACATTCCCCATATAAAAGATGAAGAGTCAGACAACGACAAGGCAATGGTACCATTCTCCATATCCAGTTTTGTCCTTTACTTTCACATGTCCATGTATCTCGGTTAAGACACAAATATTGCAATGTTCCATGTTGCAACTGCAATTGTTCGATACCTATTCAAATTTGTTTTCATCAATGGAGCAACAATTGCATAAAGGGAAATTTCCACTTATGCTCTTAAAAAATATAACAAAGAAAAGAGATGTTAAAGAAATGATCTTTTGCACAACTCAAGCAACATTTGTAACCGAATTGTGAGTTGACATAGTACAGGATCTAAAGAAACTAACTAGCTCTACAATTGTTGTGCGTATACATCTACAGATTCATCCTCTCTTTTCTCATACAAATAGCCTTCACCAAATTTATGCAGTTTTTTTTTTTTTTTTGGTGCAGTTGTATATTATATTTTTCAATATATTAACTGTTATGCTCACGTTTCTAGGTTGAAGGTGTTTTGGTTGCAGCGAATGCGTACTCAACCCCCTTAGAGCCTGTATGTGTGAAATGAAACTCTCCTTCTTCTAATTATTCTTACATAAGAGATGATATGATTGATTGTCTGTGATGTAGTAAAAAATGTCCATACATATATAAACATTGCCTCAATGCTGCCATCCGAACCATGGGCAACACAACCGTGCATTGTACAATTAGACAACCTTTGTTACAAGATGTGTTTCCCGTGTTAGCAGAATTATCATATGAAGCATACCTACAGAAAAAGGCAAACAATGTCTACATGCTCTGTGACTTTCAGATACATAGCAAATTTACCTTAAATGAGGACAATGCAATATTGCATATCGGCTGAAAAAAAAAAAAAAAAAAATCATATCAAGCTTTGGCGGGAAATGAAAATATCTCATGTGTGTCTGTAATTTTTCTCCAACACCCAGATGAATGTTCGTCGAACTCAAGTTCTTCAGATTTTACATATATAGCTGTAAAATTCTCTTTCCAGTGATTTTGTCTCTTCTTGTGCACTTGAAACAACAAGGAGAATCTAATTACAAATGCAATCGATGTTGTTATTTTTATGTTTTTTTGCATCTCCCAGTAAGAATTTTGCATATTTGTTGCTGTGTGCAAATAAAAAAAAAATGGTGGCTAGCTGTGGCTTTGATGGAGGAGTCTGCACGTTTTTGGGTGCCCAAATTGGACAATTTTTTTCCAACTATATAGCCATGGAAGGATTTCTGCATTTTTTTTGGATGTCTAAATAAAAAAAAAAATTGGTCTCCAACTATACATTTATGGTATGGTGTCTGCATTTTCTCGATTCCCTAATTGAAAAAAAAAAGGACTCGGCATGGATTGAAACATGAGCTTGAGATTTTCATATCTCGCTATAGAGATTGTGGAGTTCGGGCATTGGAATTCATGTAGGCAGGTGTGGTTGTTGGTGATGTACATGCGCATAAAATTGTTCAGTCCAGAAATGGGAAGAATGAGAGAAAATCCCATACAAAGTATCCAACTGTAAATAACTCAGGTCCATCCTTTGAACAGTCAAAATAGCTTTCTCCTCTAAGAAGAACCATCAGGCATTTCCAATAATATTGGAAATTTGGCATTGTTAAAACTAGTAGTGATAGACCATGGCACTATCAAAAGGAAATGTCCATAATGATCTTGCTTAATGGTAAAATAGTAATCAACAACTTTCTTGTTCCCCATTTTGAGGTCTTCTTATAGCTAGCGTACAGTGGCGAAGCTCCACTAGTTTTGTGTTGTCTTGTGTTTGGCAGAATTTTATTCATATCCCATGGCCTCGATTATTTTCTCATGGGAACATATACCAGATGTCAGAGAAAACCAATGCCACAATGTTTTTTTTTATATATCAATTTTTTTTATGCAAAGGTTGATGTGTACTACTCTACATAACCTTGTGGGATCTTGCTTGACACCTTCTGTGTTCATGCGTTGCCTTCTGCCTCAACTTTCAATACATTTGGTGTTTACTTGATTCTTGGTTGTATGCTTTGTTCTGGAAAATTAATAATACATTTAGGATCTTCACAGTTTTTCTATGATCTTAAAGACTATAGAGGACATGCTTTTCCCTTTAATATAATATCTGTGACGCAAATGTGGTTTGTGGCTCATTTTGACACTTTTCCTTGATCGATGAACTTAGAAAAATTAATCTCCTAGAATAATTTGAAATAAAAAAATATATACTATGTGAATTCCAATGGAACTATCATATCAACGAGAGGACATTAAAATTCAAATTCATCGTTGTTATACTTGTAGTGAAGCTGACGGTACAATAACTTTACTTAGACATCCCAAAATTTATTTTCTTGTAGCTTATCGACGCTTCTCTTATACAAGCAGATCCTGGAAACTATAAGCATGGCCCGTTGTATCTATTCCTTGATTGAAGAACCCATTCACATGTTTAATGCATTTCATAGTTACTGTTAAGACCATCAATGGGGCTTTCTTACACCAATTCCCGCTTCCGAAAATTGCCATCCCCTTTCTTTTTTCCATCTAATTTTCCTTTTTGGTTACTTACTTGTTTTTCGGAAAATGTCTAGGTGCGGGAGTTGGTGGATTCAAGTCTTCAGATTTCCACTTACTTTTATATCACCAGCCCAACTGACCGCTTCCCCATTTCATATTGAACAAACTTTTTGGATCGCGGGTTCCCGGATAGGTGGGTTCAACATTGTGTTTCCATTGTTCCGTCACCTGCAAACAACACCTAGACTTTTGCGATCTACAAATTAGGAAACAAATTCCCCTTTATCTCATTTTTAGCACTTTTCCTTGATCAGTGAACTTAGAAAAAATAATCTCCTAGAATAATTTGAAATAAAAGAATATATACTATGTGAAGTCCAATGGAACTATCATATCAACGAGAGGACATTAAAATCAAATTCGTCGTTGTTATACTTTTGGTGAAGCTCACAGTACAATAACTTTACTTAAACATCCCAAAATTGATTTTCTTGTAGCTTTTCGACACTTCTCTTATACAAACAGATCCTAGAAACTATAAGCATGGCTAGTTGTATCTATTCCTTGATTGAAGAACCTGTTCACATGTTTAATGCACTTCATAGTTATTGTTAAGACCATCAATGGGGATTTCTTACACCAATTCTCTCTTTCGAAAATTTCCATCCCCTTTATTTCTCTGCTTTCCATTTCTGGTTACTTACTCATTTTTTGGAAAATGTCTAGGTGCAGGAGTTGGCAGATTCGCGTCTTTAGATTTCCACTTACTTTTATATCACCATCTCGACAGACTGCTTCCCCATTTCATATTGAACAAAATTTTTGGATCGTGGGTTCCTGGATAGCCGGTCTATCATATATGTTGGTTCAACATTGCATTTCCATTGTTTCATCGCCTGCAAACAACACCCGAACTTCCACGATCTACAAATTAGCAAACAAATTCCCCTTTATCTCATTTTTAGAATTTTTCCTTGATCGATGAACTTAGCAAAATTAATCTCTTGGAATAATTTGAAATAAAAGAATATATACTATGCAAATTCCAATGGAACTATCATATCAACGAGAGGACATTAAAATTCAAATTCATCGTTGTTATACTTGCGGTGAAGCTGATAGTACAATAACTTTACTTAAACATCCCAAAATTGATTTTCTTGTAGCTTTTCGACGCTTCTCTTATACAAACAGATCCTAGAAACTATAAGCATGGCTTGTTGTATCTATTCCTTGATTGAAGAACCTATTCACATGTTTAATCACTTCATAGTTACTGTTAAGACCATAAATGGGGCTTTCTCACACCAATTCCCGCTTCTGAAAATTGCCATCCCCTTTCTTTTTGCCCTCTTCTTTCCCTTTCTGGTTACTTACTCAGTTTTCGGAAAATGTCTAGGTGTGGGAGTTGGTGGATTTACGTGTTTAGATTTCCACCGTTACTTTTATATCACCAACCCGACCGACTGCTTCCCCGTTTCATATTGAACAAACTTTTTGGATCACAGGTTCCCAGATAAGTGGGTTCAACATTGAGTTTCCATTGTTCTGCCACCTGCAAACAACACCCGGACTTCCGCGATCTACAAATTAGCAAACAAATTCCCCTTTATCTCGTTTTCTTTCACTTTCTATTTACTTGGTCCTTTTTCTAAATCTGTCCTTTTTCTGAATGTCTCCTACTTTTATATACAACACCCGAAGTTCCGCAATATACAAATTGACCCTCTAAATTCGTCATTGTCTGTTGTTCCGTGTTACGCATTTTGCATTCAACAGTTGGGGTAGATACAATTTGACCATTGGACCCTCTTGTCTTCTGAGTAGAGCTTGTGGCCTTGTTTCAAGCTCGTCAATATTTCTTGTTCTGAGTATGTATAATGCTTTTATATCACGAGCCTGACCAACCGCTTGTCCATTGCATACTTGGCCACTATTACCATTGTCGGTTCCTGGCTAGGCTTTCTCAACATTGTGTTTCAATTGTTCCGCTACATACAAACAACACCCAAAATTCCGCGATATACAAATTGATGGCTAAAATCTGTCATTGTGACATACAATTTGACCATCGGCCCCTCACATCTCTTGGGTATATCTTGTGACCCTATTTTTGAAACCCGCCCAACCGCTTTCCATACTTGGCCATTTCTTGGAATCTGTTTCCCGGGTTGGTAGGTGGATGAAATGTATAATTCTTAGTCTATCTTTGCCATCCCCGCTACCTTTGTACTTCTTTCTAGATATGCAATTATTCATCTTTAATTCTAGTATTTCATCGTGCAGGAACCATTAAGATTGTCATTAATGTCCGGAAGGATGAAGAAGATTTGTCATTAATATGAATTAAACTAATATTTGTGGAGAAGAGTGTTATCCTTCATTTCAAGAATGATGCAATATCTTTCATGCGTTGGTCAGTTGGCGCCTTTACGAAATCTCTAATTAGTAATTGCTCTTCACTGTCACTTCCACCTTCGTACTTTTTTCTAAATATTCAAATTAGTAAGATTTAATGGTAACAACTCATTACGCACGAACCCTGGAGATTGTCATTGATCAATGAAAGGATCGAGGAGATCTTCCATTGATACACATTAATCCAAGATTTGCGGAGGGTTATATTATCCCTCCCCAATTTTCATTTCAAACATCATTTGGAGTAAAAATAAATTCTCATTAACTTATGGAAGTAGTTCCATAACAGTTCTGTCCAGATACAGTTAACACCTTCGGGCATGATGGCCAGAGGTTCTAGTATTCCAGGACATATTATTACTACTCATCTCCCTCTGCCTAGGAGAAAAAAAGGATATGGTCCCTTGGTGCACCAAGAGATATATTTCAAGCCAAAGAATTCCAAGGCAACCCTTCCTGCTCAGACAACTTGCCCGCCTGCATTGATGGCTGGCACAGAGGTTGATGCGATGGATTTTGATCTGGAAGAAGATGATCTAATGGACAATGATACGACAATGGATGATGGCAATGTAGAGACTATTCCCACTCCTGTGTCCAAATTGAAATCAACCATAATGGGTGGCACTTCTCAGCTCGACGATGGTGGTCCTGACAAGACCAAAAGAAGGGGTTTTACAAAAGAAACTGACGTTGAACGCAATAGCCTCTTTGCATCTTGAAAGTAGGAATTCTAGAGGTCCAAATTAGTCTGTTCTGGGCATAACTCTTTCACTGTAAGGAAATGATTTGTTGATGCTCCCAGAGATATATTTCAAGCCAAAAAATTATTCAATTGCGGGATCATTGTCCTATTCTCTGGATATACAATTAACATCTTAGGGAATGAGGACCATAACTCCCACTGGTACAAGGCATATTCCTACTAGTCATCTCCTTCTGCCCAGAATGGACTAAGTTAGGCCTCTAGAATCGATCGTGCAACCCGTGTCCCTGAAGTTTTCGACTGTGAGGAGGTGGTTTCTTGGTGTGTCCTAACTTTCAGTTTCGGGCTATTATGTTTTCCCTACAATGTTTTTCATCTTCTTCCTCATGGGAAGCTTGTGAGAACTATCAATTTTACTACAGGACTGTTGTTCATTTGCTTCAAGCCAAGGATTTATTCCACTGTGGATCCACTCTCATGTTTCTTTGTCAGCTCAGGTCTTCTGCAAAATATTGAGATCGGGGCACCGAACATTGATCCATCGAGGAGAATACTGCAAGGATTTCCTAAAAAAAAAACATGGAAATCAGTTTTGTATGCATGTTGAAGAGCATCTCAATGGCTCCTGCATGTTGCAGATCTTGTGCCTGTGTTTATGGAAAATATGTTCAATGTTTTTTCCCAAAGAACTCGGTCCAATTTCTAAGGATAGATATATAGTGCTCAATATTCCTTTTTTTTTAATGGATTTACTATTAAAAATTTTTCCTTAGAGTCTTGGTTGTTGCTTCTTTTATGGATTTAACACCTCTTCTCATTGGCATGGTTCAATAGTCTTGTAGTTCTTCGATATTGTATTTGCTTAAGTAATTTTTTCTAAAATGGAGCATTTAAAAATTATATGACAATGCATTATGTCGATCCATCAGGATTTTATGGAAACAAAAATGAACTTCAGACAGTTTCAAACCAACGTTCAATTCTATTTGTAATGAAGATAGAACATAGCAAGACCAAATCACAATCTTGTAGCAAGATCATCAATCTTGTTTCTAGACATGCAATTATTAAGCTTTAATGCTAACAACCCATCATGCAAGAAGTTTAATACTTAAGTTAATATGTTACAATCATGAAAGAATGTATCAAGAACACACTTACTCCCACAAGTTGCAATAAAATCTAATCTTGAACAAAGCATTTGCTGACAATTACTAGAAAATGATGGTTTTGCAACAATGGGGCTTGTTTGACACCAATTCCCACTTATGAAAATTTCCCTCCGCCTTTCTATTTTCCTACTCTTTTATCCCTTGTAGTTTCTCTTTTTGTTCACTTAGTCGTTTTTCCGAAAATGTCTTGCTGCACGAGTTGGTGGATTCACGCGTTTCGACTGAGCGCTTCCCCTTTGTCTAAATTTCACTTTCCATTGTTCCGTGATCTGCAAACAACACTCCAACTTCTGCAATATGTAGATTTACTTCTGGACTCCCACATCATCCCCTCTTCCATGTTACACATTTTTCATTGGAATGTTCTGATATATACAATTTGACAGTCAGGGCCTTGCATCTCCTCAAGAACCCCTGTCACCCTATTTTGAAGCTTGTCCGATTGATTTCCACACTTGACCATTCCTTGACATCTCTTTCGTGGATCATTGAGTTCGCTGGTTCAGGAAATTTCCAATTTCTAGTTTCTTTTTCTTGTGCCACCTACCTTCAGATTTCTTTCCAAGTATATGCAATATGTATACAACTTCTCTAGAAACACACAAAAAATATATTTCTAGGAAATGGAATATCTATTGTAGATTTGAATATATTGGACCTTCTTTTCCCTCTTCTATACTTAACCAAATTCTCATTTCTTTTTCCCCTCTACTCTCTCTTTCTTGTTACTTAGTCATTTTTTCGAAAATGTCTTAGTGTGTGCATTGGTCAACTCATGGGTTCACATTTGCGCTCATTCTTTTATATCGCAACTCCGACCAACCACTAGCCATTTGATGCCTAGCCACTTTTTAGATTGCGGATTCTCGGGAAGGCGGGTTCTATATTGCATTTCCATTGTTCTGTCACCTGCAAACAACACTCAAACTTCCACGATATACACATTTACTACCTCACTCCCACATCATACCCTCTTCCGTGATACATAGTTTTCACATGAAAGTTCTGAGACCTGCAATTTGACCTTCGGGTCCTCACGTCTCCTAGGGAACTATTGTCACCTAGTTTTGAATCCCCTGCATCCACTTTCCATATTTCTCCATTTCTTGGAATCTCTTTCGCACCTCCAATTCCATACTTACCTGAATTTTTCGCTTGCGTATTCCCGGATAGGTGGAGTGCACTTCCAGTGTTCCTTGAACTACAAACAGACCCCCAACTTCCGCGATATACAAATTGACTTCCAGACTCCTACATCATCCCCTCTTTCATGTTACATAATATTCACTCAAAAGTTCTGATCAATACAATTTGACCGTCAGGGCCTCATGTATCCTTGAGAACCCTTGTTAGCCTATTTTGAAGCCCGTCTAACTGCTTTCCATGACCATTTCTTGCAATCAATTTTGCGGATCGTCAGGTTGGCGGGTTCAAACAATTTCCAATTCCTAGTCGTTGTTTTATGTGCCCGTCACCTTCGCACTTCTTTCCAAGTAAATGCAATAAGTATATAACTTCTCCAGAAACATGCAGAAAATATCTTTCCAGGAAATGTGATATATATTATAGATGTGAATATATTAACCCTTCTTTTTCATCTTCTATACTTAATCAAATTCTCGTTTCTCTTTTCCCTGTACTTTATCTTTCTTGTCACTTAGTCGTTTTTCGGAAAATGTCTAGCTACGCAAGTTGGCGGACTCGCGGGTTCACATTTGCACTCGTGCTTTTATATTGCAACTATGACTGACCGCTTCTCCATTCCATACCTAGCCACTTCTCCAACCACGGATTCCTGGGTAGGCGGGCTCTAGATTACACTATTATTGTTCTGTGACCTGCAAATAGTACCTTGACTTCCATGATATACAAATTTACAACCGGAATCACATCATACTGTTTTCCATATTACAGTCTACCTATCATGCCCTCTTCCATGGTACACATTTTTGACTGAAAAATTTTGAGACATACAATTTGACCGTCGAGTCCTCACGTCTCTTGTGGAACTATTGTCACCCCATTTTGAAGCTTGTCCATCCGCTTTCCATACTTCACCATTTATTTTTTTCTCATATCATCAGGTTGGAGGGTTCAAGAAATATCCAATTCTTAATCCTTGTTTCCTGTGTCTGCGCCCTTTGAAATTAGCAATTAGCAAGTATATATAAGATCTTATTTCTAGGCATGCAATTATCAAGCGTTAATGCTAAACCAAGATTTGAGGAGATCTCCCATTAATACGGATACAACCAAAATTTTTGGATGGTTATATTATCCCTTTCGAGTGTTAATTTCAAACATCATGGAATGTCATTTGTGCTTCGTCAGGTTTCCATTCATGAAATCTTCAATCCTCAATTTCGAAAACGAGCACGATCGACCGTTTCCCTATTCCATACTTATCCACTTTCCTGGAATTCTGCAAATATACAAATCGGCTCTTGAACTACCCGATCATGCTCTCTTCCATTTTACACGTTATGCAGTCAAAATTTCTGATACATAAAGTTTGACCATCAGACACTCACCTCTCCTGAGTATCCCACGTAACCCTATTTTGAATCTCATTCGATCGCTTTTCAAACCTTGCCATTCCTTCCTTACTCTTCCCCATCTTCGTCACCTTCACACTTGTCTATAATAAACAAATGTATATATATATATATATATNTCTAAATATGCAATTATTGAGCTTTAATTCTAACAGCTCATTGTGTAGGAACTGTATAAATTTTCATTGATGAGTGAAAGGTTCGAGGATATCTCCTATTAATATGCATTAAACCAATATTTGTGGAGGGTTATATTATCCCTTCCGAGTGTTGATTTCAAAATCATGAAATGTCGTTCGCACATCGTCGGGTTGACACGTTCACGAAACCTCCAATCCTTAATTGCTCTTCGTTGTACCCTCCACCTTTGCACTTCTAAATATGCAATAAGTAAGCTTTACTACTAAAATCTCATCATGCAACACCCATAGAGATTGTCATTAATGATCGAAAGGCTGGAGGAGCTTTCCCATTCATAAGAATTGAACCAACATTTGCAGAGAGTTATATTATCGCCTCCAACTGCTCATTTCAACCATCGTCTGGAGCAAAAGAACGTTCTCATAAAACTATGGCATCAACTTGACAACAATTATGTGGAGATATAGTGAACATATTCGGGCGTGAGGACCAGAACTTCCAGTGGTCCAGGGCATATTCTTATTGCTCATCCCTTGCCGCCCAAAACAAAGTAATTTGGACCTCTAGGATTGCTCGTGTACGTTGTGTCCTTGAAGTTTTTTACTGTAAGGAGCTGGTATCTTGGTGCACCGATAAATATAATTCAGACCAAAGAATTATTCCACTGTGGGACCACTCTTCTATTTCTTTGTCACCTCATTTATTCCACCAGATGTTACGATTGTCAGAGCCAACATTGATGTTCAAAGGAGAATATTCAAAGTAGTTCCTAAGAAAGCATAATAATGAGTTGGACCTCTTGCCCGATTTCTTGGAAGACCATATGGAAGTTCCTGAAGATATCACAAGCTTGCAAGTTAGTTCATTTAGAAATCTATTATGGGAAATTGCTTGGTTGTTTACAAGAATAACGGGACATGAGTCCACAACAACTATTTCCCACATGGCTCTTTATATTTTGTATTTAATAGTCAAGGAACAATCCATTTTTTATTGGGGCAAGCTAATTTCCCATGAAATATTCTCCCAATTGTCAAGCTTCAAAAAGGAGAAGAAATTTTATATGTCATCCTACTTGGTTTTTGTGATAGCACATTGCTGCCAGTTTCCAAAATTGTCTCTGTCCAAGAAGGTAAACTGGGAATTCGACCCAGTAGCATTTTGGTACCAGGCCTTGTGGAAGCACAAGGTTTCTCACTATTTTTATGAGGTTTTTAATGGCTTTGTGTATGTTTTCAAAAAAAATTTGTTAGGAGAAGATGCTCCCCGCATATCTAACCAGGAAAACAGGTTTTTGGACAAGAAGGGGGCACTTGAACATATGGATAATTACACTGTGATAAGTATTTTTGTCTCCAGGGAAAAACCTGCTCTCCTTCCATGTCACATTACAGACAAAATGTTTGTTATAGAAGTAACAAGGTAATACAACTACTGGTTGCATCTATTCCAAGAGAAGAGAAAAAATAGTTCATTCCTCTGCCTTGGAAAGTCGGGGACTTCGTGTTGAGGAACGTCAACAAAATTGATGAATTTGTAGCCCATTTCGAGAACTTGAACCTAGGATGTGCTGAAATCCTAATAGGGTTCGACCCTAACAATTTTTTTTTACAACATTTACAAACACTTGGCTTCAACAATTCATTTTTCAAAAACAAACTGACCGAAAACAGAGACACTGATGGCAACGCTCCTGCTTATGATGCCAGTGACCTAGACACACTGAAAAACACCACTAAATTGTACAAGCAACAAGGAAAAGGCCCCGATGAGAAGAGTGTTCAATCGGCGGATAACACTCCCAAAAGTGCGACATCCCATAACATTTCTCCAACGGCCCACCACAACAACAAATCAACTTAGAATTATTCAAACAGAGGAGGAGATAATGACCCTCCTCACCCTAAAATTGATAGTCCTCACAAGCTTCCAGTGGATAAGAAGAGAAAAAAATTTGTGGGACAGGCGGAAGAGCCCGAAATTGAGAGTGAGAACATGGAACTTGAGCATGATCTGGATAGTGTATTCCGCTACCTTGATCAGCCTGGAGACACGATCTAGCATAGTCATCCAATGGACATAGATGATACCAAAATTTTTGACTAACATGAATCCTTCGTGTTCCAGAGCGTTGTTTTTGACAGCTAGTCCAAAAAATTAATTATTGAAAAAAACAATGTAAAAAATAAGAAAGGAAAATCTTGTTCAGAGGTTAACCTTGCGAAAATGTGGTCGTCCCAAATATGTCAACTTCACATGCAACCACATATGCTCTTGATGATTCCATTGGAGGCATTGAGGCTGAGAATGCCAAACTGAAGGACCAGGTCAAGGAATTGGAAGAAGCTTTGATTCTTATGCCATTGCTTGCCAATCCTTTGGAATTATCCATGCCTTCCACCCCTGCAACAAAGTTAAAAGGATCCTCCAGCCTCCTCGCATCATGTAGAGGCTATGTAGAGAATAATATCAAGAAAATAATGGAACTGATTACTGAGGCGTGGGAAACATCACAAACCATGACTTCCCTTGGAACGAGGGCACATAATTTTCTCGAACATTTGCAAGCGGATTTAAAATATAAAGAACATTTATATTTAGACACGGTCCTTCCTTTTGGCACCATTGTCAATAACATGACAAAAACGAGAAGAAGACAACAAGATCTCCCATCCAAAAACTGGATTAGTCAATTAAATGCATGTTGGAAAGAAAAAGTGAAGAACCTGCATCTCATTGTCCAGTCATGTGAACAAGCCACATCAAAGAAAGAAAAATTATTCACAAAGATGACCAGAATAGACTTAGTTGGAAGGACCAACAACTTCCAAGACCCCAACTTAATCATCAACTCCTTGCCCTTAACTAAGCAAGCCTTCGATAAACAGGTTGATATTTTTAAGGTGTTGTCTTTGGAAAAGTTTTACAACATCCTTGAATATGTTGAAGATGACATCAACAACCAGCTAGTTGACTATTCAGTACAGAATAAGGAAATTGATCAGGCTCTATGTAATCTTTCTATCAACTTCAGGGAATTAGAAAATGAACTTTTCAACATAAAAATATGGAATGAGATCAACGTCGCCCCAATGAGAAGCTACATTGAAGAATGGCTCGAAAGGGAATTGAAGTAGGTCATCGATGAAAGGAAATAGGCAATTTCCACGATTCCAGTAACCGTCGACGACATCAATAAAAAGGCATCAACAAGAAAATAACAAAAGGGGTGATATGCACCATCACTGTAAGTCTATATTGATCACATCCTGCTTTGTTTATCAACCCAGTTATTCCACTTTTTTAAATAGAAATGTCTAGCCAAAGACTGATATCTTTCAATTTATTCTTTTCAGGTATTACACTCTACCATCGCCCACTTCTTCTTTCCATAGTCCTATTTCTTGTACATATTTCTAATATGGTCCGCGGGAGCCCCAATCCCAATCTATATGACAAACGCATTTAAATTTCCCGGAATATGTAACAAAGAATATTATTTTTTGATATATTTCAAATAAAACTTTTTTTTATCTCATTTTATATTTATGTTCTCATAAATTTTTATCTTCCACTATGCTTATGGTCCACGAGAGCCTCAATCCTAGTCTATATGAAAAATGTATTTAAATTTCCAAAAATATGTACTAGACAATATTAGTTTTTGATATGTTTCAAATTAAATTGTTTTTTATCTCCTTTTATATTTATGTCCTCATAATTTTTTATCTTCCACTATGTTGAATGTCAATAAATTGTATTTATTTAATTTGGATATAACTAATTTTTGTCTTGCCACATATAGAGAAAAAATAGACATAAATTTTCAACATAGCAAAATAGATTATATACTTTCAAAAAATAAATGGGACTCTAGAAGACACATGTCATTTACTGCATGGATATCATTTGTGCTTCATGTTGCTTGCCACATCTTCGCTGCAGTTTCCATCTACCTCCGCTACTTTTTCTCATCCCTGTGAATTTATTCCCAATTCAACCTAACAGGGACTATGCTACCACACAACACTTGTTAATGTAGGTGCTTCTATTAATTAGTGGACAAACACAAATATTTTTTAAAATAATTAACATCATACTTTTATATTTGTACATGGATAAAGCTAATATAAAGTTTTAGTTAATATTATTATTGTAGGTGGATTTAAATATATGAATTTTGAAAAGAAAATACATGTTCTTAATCATTAATCTCACTCAAATTATACACTAATGTTACAATATTTATATAATTTTTATTAAATATTAATAATAAAATATTGTAAATACAATATTATATTAAACATTAAAATATTAGTATTACTTTAGTTTTGAATAAAGTATTTTCGTTTACTTTTTTATTAAAAGTTTAAATATCACTTTTTATTATCATAAATGATGACGATCATAAATATTATGAAATTTCAAACCTTGATAAAGGTATGATAGTGGTGAGTTTTTGCCCCACAAAAATTATATTTTTTTATTAATATATTATTTTATGTTTGGGAGAAATTAGTGGAAAATTTAATCTATGGTTCTTTTATGACATTAAAAACAATGGAATATTGGTTAATTGTGCCTTTCCTTAATGTCATTAATAACATTAGAGATTTTTTCCTTTTTATTCTTCCATCTATATTTTCCATAAGTATTATGTGACATTCTTTCAAATATGAATTGTGTCAAATAATTGAGTTACTTGTAGGTGTTTATAGTAGGAAAATCAATTGAATTGGATGAAGTATTTTTCAAACCTTCTAAATATATGATGACCTTAGGGAAATATATATAGAAATAATATTTTTATCAAAGTAAATAGAAAAAATATCAAAAGAATAGAAAAGTAACAAAAAATAAAAGATGTAATTCCTTTTTCCATAGTTAATGAATCATTCTTCATATTTTTTTCCCAACCACTTCCTATACATTTAAGACATTTTTTTCCATAGTCTGATACCTACTCTTCCCTGGGAGGAAAAGCATGTACTCATTATATAACTCCCTTTTTGAAGTTTTTGAATGTTTAGATATTGTTTTGGGACCACATTTTGGACATGCGTATTTACCATTTGTTTGAATCCTTGCAAGATATATAATAATGTTAATAGAATGCCAAAATATTATGGAAAAAAAAGAGTAATAAAGGATATATATATATTTAACTTGCACATTTATATACCACAAAAATGTGTTAGCCCTATCACATCATGAATTGTCCATGAAAGTATTCTATCTATTTCTTTTTGAGATAATGGTTAGGATATGTCATACATAGTGATGATGGACCATAACTTTAAAAGTTCATCAACAAAAGACTCAAGTCATACATCCATATCTCTAACTTATGTTTACCTAGTTATTTGAAAATAGAAATAATAAAGTCCTTCAACATGCAAAATATATGACAAAAATAAAAATAAAACAATTTATATATTGTTAAGAGTTATAAAAGTAAATACCTCGAACAATTAATCTCAACATTAGATTCACTTTGTTTATTGACATCCAAGGAGGAAAGTTTCTATTTATAAAAATACCGGCCAAACTAAGAAAATGAATCTAAGCTCTCCAAATGGATTGACATCACTATATTCCATTGAAAGTCTAACATCAAGTTGTTCTTCTTTAAAAATGTTCCATTTTTCCTTGATGTATCTAAATGTTGAACCATATACATGCATTCACATAACACCATCTTCATTTCTCTTATGTGCAAGATAACAAATAAATTGTGTTGTATTTTTTCACCTAAACAATCATTCAAAATGTGGAGTTATGGGGATATAATGAAGAAATTTGTGTGAAACCTTAATTGTTACTTATCCAACATGATATCTACTAATTCCACATTCATGGCATTCAAACTTTGTTTCGTGTTGCCTATAATATATAATATGATTATTAGAGTTTGCATCAATTGTGTGATGCTCCACTCCTATGTCTTTTATAATGACAATTGATTCTTGGTATGTGCAAGATAAAGTATTAGATGATGGTAGGAGAATATCACCAAATAATCTACAAGAAAAATAAAAACATGTTGAATAGTGGATATGAATGGCCTATATATTACAATCACAAAAAAGATAAAAACAAATATATTGCATATTGTTTAGTACCTTTAGTTTGACCAAATAACAGAGAGAAGACCCGCATTTGAGTCTTTGTATAGCTTTTTTTGTTCCTTATAAATAAGAGGTACATCATTAATATATCCATATATCCCTCCATATGTGTGTGCATCCTCATCCATGGAAACAAAGGTTTCATGGATCAACCTATTTATCTCTTATTCTAAATAATATTAGTGTCATTTTATTCCATATCCACTTCAGTTCTATCTGTTGGAACCCAAAGTTTTAGGGAAGTTGTGTGCATGCCAAAAATCAATATTGTGCACACACCCATGAATATACACTACATTGCAAAAAGAAGGATTAACAACAACACCAACCAAAAGAAAGGTTTCTTGCGCCAACCCAGTTTTTCACTATGTGAAAGGAATCAAAGAGAAGAACACATGTAGTGAATATGAGAGTATCTTTAGGAATATTTTGTAATCAATTACTATAACTACCCAAATGATCATGGGTGAAGGTATGGATGAGCTAGAAAAGTTAGTTAGGATTTCCACGCTCCAAGAATATTTGGGGGTTGCATGCATACATGAAGAACACA
>ML778176.1:860646-888718 GCA_009831015.1 Picea engelmannii | reverse complement strand
TGGTGAGATCAGGTGAGAAGAGAATGGGTCCAAAAGAGAAAAGGAGAGAAAGAGTCGATAGATATGCAAGAATATTTAAGTTAATGACTAAATATGAACTAAGGAGGGGAAATAAGATAGCAAGGGGTGAAAGACGAGGGGTCAAAAAAAGAATGAAGAGAAAGGAGACCACACTAGGAGGATGTGTGGGAGATAATTATGATCCAAAGAGTATCACAAAAGGAGATAGGTCATCAAAGAGACATGTCATTAGGAGTAAGGTATCAAGTGATGATACCCAGAGTAGTGGTAGTAGGTTTGGAGAAGGAGAAGTCAGATCCCCTTGGTTGTTTAGATATGTAGTGACATCATAGCAAGATGAGGTGTAAAGTAGAAACATTGATGTGGTAGAATATGGAAATGGACCCCTACAAGAATGGAAAGAGTTTTTAGCTATTGTGAATGGACTTGCATGACTATAGGTAGGAATATCTTTAGGATTCCTCACCGAAGATGATGAGATAAGATGTAGGAAACCCATCTTAAAACCACCCCCCTTTCACATTTGTAATCAAGAAGAATGAAATGAAGAAAGTGCAGAGATAGGAGTAGAAGAAAGAGTAGAAGAAGGAAGAAGAGAAGAGATGAGTGAAAAAGAGGTTGAAGTAAAAAATACTTTGCAAGGAAGAGTTTCAGTATCATTACCTATATCATCAACAATTAGTAGTTAATTAGGAGGACAAAACACTAGGTTGAGTATGGTGAATCATGATAGAAATCCGAGGCTACCCATGTTCCATGGGACAAGTATAGATGATGCAAAGAAATATGTTTACATGTGAAGTTATATGGTCTGTGAATAGGATCATAGATGAAGCATTGAAGATAGCACAATTGTAGACCACATTTATAGATAGATATTTGATGTGGCATATAAAGTACAAGGTGATTTCACCGACGGGAAAAATCAGGTCCCTGACAAAGATTAAGAGAGATCTACTTAGGGAGTTTCAAAGAGAGATATAAGAGATAGACCACCTCTAGAGACAAATCTTTGATGTGGAATTATGGGAATATGATAAAGAATTTTATGGGAAACCTTAATTGTTACTTATCCAACATGATATCTACTAATTCCACATTCAAGGCACTCAAACTTTGTTTCATGTTGCCTATAATATATAATATGATTATTAGAGTTTGCATAAATTGTGTGATGCTCCATTCATATATCTTTCATAATGACAAACGGTTCTTGATATGTTAAAGTTAAAGTATTAGACAATGGTAGGAGAATATCACCAAATAATGTACAAGAAAAATAAATAAGAGGTTTTTGTATAGGGGTTTTTATGCCTTATAAATAAGAGGTACATCATTAATATATCCATGGATCTCATCCATATATGTGTGCATTCTCATCCATGGAAATAAAGGTTTCATGGATCGACCTATTTATCCCTTATTCTCAATAATGTTAGTGTCATTTTGTTCTGTAGGATCCACTTCAATTCTATTAGTTGGCACCCGAGGTTTTGGGAAAGTTACGTGCATGAAAAAAATAAATACTTTGCACACACCCATGAATATACACTGTGTTACACAAGGAAGGATTAGAAACAACACCAACCAAAAGAAATATTGCATGTTCCAACCCAATTTTTCATTGCATGCAAGGAATCAAAGTAAATAATGCATGCAATGAATATGAGAGTATATTCGGGAATATTTTGTAATGAATTACTATAACAACCCAAATGATTATGGGTGAAGGTATGGATGAGATGGAAAAGTCTTTTAGGATTTCCATGCTCCAAAAATATTTGGGGGTTGCATGCAGACATGAAGACCATGCATATATGGTGCTCATTCAAGAGATTGGAGTAGAGTTGAGAAGAGGGAGTTGGAAAAAGAAGAACGATTTCATGACTACAACAAAGAGTCGACTAGAATAGGGAGACAGATTTCCATGTCCATTTTTATGAGTCTGTAATAGAGTTAGAAATGTGTAGGAGTGAAGAAATGAGAACATAACACATAGTGTAGTAGAACGTAATGACTATGGTATGAGTTGAGAGGGCATAGGGAAGATCTCTATTATGGTTTTCTTGATTTGTATGCATTTTGGAGCCCATGAATAAAATACAAATTATTTTCTCTATATACAAATTATAGATAAATGAATGTATTGGTGCCTAAGAGGCTTCCTTGCATGCACTGTCCCATGGGGGTCTATGACTCCATGAGAGAGGAACTAAAGGGGGATAATGGGGCCAAAGGGGCCAAATCCAAGGATAGTATAATATTTTATCATATTCCAAATTTATTACCTTAGATTTTGTATAAAGCATATCATCCTTGAGATACATGAAATTTTTTGTTGGGGAGGACTTCCTTGAGTTCCAAGTTGTAAGTAAGATACATGCATACTGTATCCTTGTTTTTGTAGAGCTAGCCATCATTCTACAATTATTTTTTCCATTATTCTATCCATATCTCTACCTTTAGGTTGTTATTAGGAATTGCAAGAGAAAGCAAGACAAGCCTGTAAGGGGTATGACTAGTAAGACTATTGTGAAAATTGATACTAAGAATCCCTGTAGATCCCAACATTGATATCTTTTTGGACAACATGTGCTAGATCCAAAGAAGAGGGGTGAAACAACATGAAGGAATGAATTGCAAAGAAGAAGGTCCATTTCTCTTGGTTGTCCATATTGAAGGGGAAAATAGATCTAGTGATTGGGATGATTGCATGAGTGAGTAGGTTGAGAAATTAATGGGAAATGGGTTGAGAGATTATTACTTGTCCTTGTGGAATCATAGCCCTAGCAAGGGGGAATATTTTTGTAGAAATAATCAGTGCAACAATGACTATGACTGGGAGGAAAGTTCCATGTCAGTAGGCAGTTGGTGTCTTTCATCATTAAATATAAATGTTAAATTATGTACACTTCTATATTGATTATTTTGTATGAAAAATGGGTTAATTTTCTATTTACTTAAATAATAACTCAACATTTTAAATTTATGTGTCTTTACATGAATTTCATAAGTATGCATGTCATTTTTCATATATAATTTCATTATATTATGATGTGGAATAATTATATGGTATCATAGTTTAATAGTATGGAAAATTTGTGGGAATTGGAGAAATTTTCAAATACCCCACCATCCTAGAGGGTACAGGGGTGGTGAGGTATGTTGCAATCATGTATTACATTATCTATTTGTTCCATGTTCTTATCTCTTTGGAAATCAAATTATTTTAAATAAGAGGGACAATGAACTCTTTTGGCAGATTCATAATATGAGTATTATTGTCTAATTTCTCAAGATTCAATAAAGTCCAAAGTTCAATTTGTATTTTATATTTTCCTTTGAGGAATAGGTTTTTTTCGTAAAATACACCACTACCATATCTATAATATGATACTTGTTTTCTTTCTTCTTCATAAGAATATTTTTTCAATATTTTTCCTTGAAGTTTTTTAAAGAAACATATAATATTTTACTAGTTGATGAATTAGATATCATTCCTATTTTCAATATTGTAATTTCCTTTTGGACATAATATTAGCCCTCATTTGTTTTTTCCTGTACTACATTCTTTGTTCCATGTTCATATGCCTTTGGCAATCACAATATTGAAAATAGGACTAATGTCCAACTCCTTTGATAGATTATTAATACAAATACTATCGTCTAATTTACTCAAGATTCAATAAGGTCCAAAATTCAATTTTTATTTATTATGTTGAATTTAAAAACACATTTATTATAAAATACATCATTACCATATCTATAATTTTACACTTATTATCTAGGCTTCTTTATATGCATGTTTGTCCTTGAAGTTGATTAAAGAAACATATAATGTTCTACAAGTTTTCTGCATAATAAAAAAATATGAGTTGGATAACACTCATATTTTCAATATTGTGATTTTCGAATAATATTATCCCTCACTTGATTTTCTCCCATATTACATTGTCCCTTTGGTCCATTTTCATATCTCTTTGGCAATCACAATATTAAAATTAGGAGCGATGTTTTAATCCTTTGAAAAATTCTTTGAAAGATTCTTAATATGAGTATTGTTACTTAATTTCCTCAAGATTTAATAGGATTCAAAGTCCAATTTTTATTTATTATAGTGGTATTCTTTGAGGAAATACATTTTTATTTTTATTTTTTTTTAAATACACCTCAAACATATCTTTAATTTTATACTTGTTTTCTTTCTTTTTCATAACTTTGACCTTGAAGTTGTTTGAATAAATATTTAATATTCTACAAGTTATCGAGTGTCATTAAAAACATGTGTGTTTGATGTCATAGCTTGAAATATTATCACTCTAGTTGAAGAGTGTCCACATATAATATTGAAAAGGTGAACAACATATGTTAAGGAAAATTCCTAAATCCTTAAATTATACAATACATATGGGAGGGGGGGCATTATTAGAGAATTTATTATATATGCCCTATCAGTTGTTTCACTGCGGTGGATAGGAAAAGTGGTGAAAGCGGGGTCTTTATCCAGTCAGTCCGCCTCCACGCAACAGTACAGTATCCTGTTTCTAATCAACAGTATCCCGAACTATTCACTCAGCCATTCGCCCCTATCTCTCTGTTTCTCCAACAAGCAAGAGAGAGAAAGTTGTAAGTCTATGGAAGAGCTAGAAGAAGCAGGAGAAGCACCAACTGAATTTTTACCACGAATAGCAGAGGCATCAGCTTCTTAAGCACCTAGTGTCTCTGTCCCAACCCAGTAGACCCACCGGCCTTAGCCTCTGCCCCTGCTTTTGGATTTGGATCTGCTACTTCATATGTATTTGTCGATGGATGTGCGTGCATTACGCTCCTCTGTAATAGATTCCTATGCCCAGGTAAACTAACTGGATGTCATAGCTTGAAATGTTATCACTCTAGTTAAAAAGTGTCCACATATAATATTGAAAAAGTGAACAACATATGTTAAGGAAAATTCCTAAATCCTTAAATTATACAATACATATTGATGTTTATTACAATATGTAAAATGCATCATCTTAGTAAATGATGAACATCAATAATATTATTCCATTATAATATCTTTGAATTATTTGTGAAACCCAACACAAAATCCATGCTTATGGCATATGTTGCCATAGTTTATGTAATATGGTTAATTTTGTTGTAGTTGCAACATTTTGTTATTTCCTCGAGAAACTTGTCAAACATGACATATGTCAACATATTAAATCACTTCTTTACTCATTATTTGTTAATAGATGCACTTTTATTTTTTTTCCCAAAAAACATTGGCATCCTACAATGTTAAGGGTTGCATTGTATATACATTAAAAAAAAAAAGTTAAGGGTTGCATTTTATATACAAAATTCCTTTCACTTATGTTCCAAATATAAATTGATTTATATTTTTATACAAAATTCCTTTCACTTATGTTTCAAATATAAATTGACTTATATTCTTACAAAACAATTTTAATTTTTCATATCATAATAAATAAATATACATTCACTAATAAATAATAAATTATATATATATATATATATATATAAACTTTAAATATGTAACTAGGAAACAATTATAATTTATTATACAAGAAACAACATATCACATCATTATAGATCTATGAAAATGAAATTTTGGAAATTCACATAGCTTGCTAAAATTTATATGGCAACAATCACATCTTTAACTATTATCCTTATGAAAAGAGTTAAAAAAAAAAACACATTCTGAAAAGTTTAAAAAACCCGGCTATATAACCCATAAGAAACCCACATACAAACTCTAACATCAAATCCTTCATACACTAACTCTTTAACCAACAATATTGTGTTCCCTCCTCCTTTTATACATCAATTCACACACTAACGGTTTAACCAATAATATTAAGTGTTCCCTCCTCCTTTTATACATCAATTCACACACTAACTCTTTAACCACCAATACTAAGTGTTCCCTCCTCCTTTTATACATCAATGGATTGAGGAAGTCACCCAAAAAAATAACCCCAATTCAATGTATCTCAATAGGAAAGGAACACCTCCATGATGAATCTCTTCATGAAGGTAATGTGCCTCATTTAGTAGTGTAGCCCAATAAGTAAAAATGCTTTGACCAATAATGTTTGCTAGTAAATATTATTTAAATCTTGTTATTTATTACTTTTTGTTATAAGAAAAATTGACATCAATTTTATGATGTATCAGTTCGAATCTAGGTGTCGCCTTGTTGAGGTAAGTAAATGGAAGGAAAAGTCTTTATTTCCATTACAGAACCTTTGGAGACATATTGGTACATATTACCAATATAGATAGTGAGTTACGTACATTTGATCCCAATTCCGTCGTGAATGTACGACCCTCGAGTTAGTTATAGTAACTCGTTGGTCAATGATCAAATGGATTTATTTATCTCTCATATGAGCTCGAACATCAGTAATGTTCAAAATGGAAAGGTGGTCCATTTCAACTTCAACTTTGCACTATCATTAATAGTTCCATTATCATCTCGATAATAAAATCATTTTTTTTTAGAGAACATGATCCGTATGGATATAGTCGGTATAACTTGGGCTACTTTAATGGTAATTTTTACATTTTCCCTTTCACTCGTAGTATGGGGGAGAAGTGGATTATAATAGTAATGCTTAAGAATCAATTATTGTGTTCCTTCCAGATCATGCAGGGGAATATCTCATGTTTCATAATCAACGTGCTACAAAATTTGCGTCGATTATTCTCTATATAAATCTTTTGGCTAAGTATGGACAACGACAACATTAGTTTGAATCTCGTAAATTTCCATTATTTAATGTTTGGTCAATGTATTTTATTACATAATTCAACACATAGACATCATCATATTGTTTCCTAAGCAATGTATTCAACTTTTAGATTATTAACCAAGCATGATTTTCCTTGGTGTGTCTAGGTTGGCTAATGATGACTAAGTCAAATAAACGTTGGTAAACTGAAATCTTATGACAATATGATTTTACTATATATATAGTTGGTTTGACACATTTTATTTAAGAAGCACAATATTGGTTATTTCATAATACTTTCTTGACATTTAGTATAACCAGTTTCGATGCTATTTGATGTTTTAAATGTCAAATAAATTTAAAAAATTGATCCTAAATTTAGTAGTGAAGGTTAATCATGGTCAACTTTGATTTAACTAATACCCCAACAATGTTAATGAGAATGATGGACAATATCTTGCATCTGTTCACAAATTCCTTTGTAATCATATATCTATATTATATCCTCATCTTTAGAAAATTTTGGGTAGTCATTTGCAATGCATTCAATGTCTAAGCATTCAACAATGACATAAGTTGTACATGTTAATATAGAGATATTCTCATTCAACATATAGAGAATTCATTACCTGGGATACATTGTGGATGATCATGGTGTGCATGTGGATCTAGCCAAGATCCAAGTCTTTCACGATTGGTCAACCCTGAAGACATTACAAAATCTCCATAATTTCTTAGGATTTGCCAACTTCTACCATAGGTTTGTGTTGGGTTTCTCTCATATTTCTTGGGTCCTAATTCAAGTGACCAAAGGCAGAGAAAAAACAATTTTTTTTGGGTCAAGTCACAACACAATCATTTATGGATTTAAAATGATGGTGTGTTCAACACCAGTTCTCATTTTTCCATAGACTCAACAACCCTTCAAGACTAAGGTGTATTATTCAAACTATGTTAATTGTGTAGTCCTCACTCAACATGGCCATTAGATTATTCAAAATAGATCTTTCCATAATTTTTCATCTATAGCATAGGATTCAACTTCTAGCTAGTGTTTTCCCATATTAGGTTTTCTTGAGGTACATCTTATGTTCATTGTGTGGATGGTGTGTTATTTTCTTAGATTTTTTCATTTTAGTTTCAGTTATTTTAGTATTTTCATGCATTAATCTAGTAACATTAAATCTAAATCTTAAGTAAAGTGCTACATAATAATAGATTGTAGAAACTTGTAAGAAATATTGTGACACATTGTTTTGGTGGAATATCCACGATAGTTTACAGATAATATTGATATCACAATAGATTTCTTTGGGGTTTTGTAGGTAGTTGCATGATATTGAATTGGAATAATAAATAAGTCTCAAACCCTAGGCATAGGAAATGAGCACATCAATAACAATCCATGGGATTAATTATAGGAAATATTTTTTAAGATGGAAGCACAAGTCATTGACTTCTCTATGCAAGAAATCCATCCTCATTGCATCTCTAGAGAACAAGTTTTTCCCTTTTAGGGAGTTTGTATCTCTAACTTAGAATATGGATCATATGATAAATCTAGACATAATGAAGATTGATAGAAAAGGAGCTAGTGAAAGAGACACCAAGTTCCAATACCATCACTTATTCAAAATCTTTGCTTAAAGTGGAATTGAAAGTGGAAATCAAACCCTACTAAGGTGACATTGATGTTGTTAAGTTGAACCAATGGATGCAAAAGTTAAAATTTTATTATAGTGTTTATAACCGAGTAGAAGAGAAAATGATTTTGTTTTCTTGATTGAAGTTAGAGGTCCATGCCCAAAACTGATGGGAAAATTACATGGAGAGGTTGAGTTTGGGGGGTGATCCATTAGTATCTAAGTCATAGGCATTTAAACCCTCATCAAGTACAAATTATAACATATTGGGTATGAGTAGGGCTAGTGAAAAATCCATTGATGTTACTTATGGTAGAAGCAAGGGTAGAGTGTGTATGAGCACAACATTGCTTTGAACAAAATTGCTACTATGTTAGGTATATCTCCCAAGAGCCTAGATGTACTCCTCAAGTATCTGGGAGGTGTTCATAGTCATAAGGAGAAATTCTCTTGAAAATTAATATAGTTGATGAGGCCTATGTGAAAGAACAATATTTGGAGAATATGGGAAAGAATAAAGGACAACCAAATGGTTCCAAGTAGAAAAACCACCAATATGTTTCCAATGAGGGAAAGAAGTTGAAAGAGAAGGATAAGAAGACAACAACCATTGCACATTAGTGAAAGGATGTAAATAGCCATTGTAACCATTGTAATATCGATGGTAAAACTTAAGATAAGTGTTGGGAGATACATCTAGAACTGAATCCAAATAACCAAAAGAAGGGTTCCAAGAAGAAGAGCATACTAGCCATGGATTCAAGCAACTAGGTAGAGAGAAATTGAGATCTAGATGAAAAGATTTTCTGCACTACAATGTGAAAGGATGTGAATATAAGTATCGTTCATCCCATGAAAGAGAAGGGGATGACTAAACCCTCCCATATTAAGATCAAAGTCAAGAAGGAAAAGGTATATGCTCTATTTGATTATGGTTCATAGGCCAACCTCATAGTACAATATCTAGTTATCAAGCTTGGATTGGGATTTCATGACTATCCTCACCCTTATCCATTGGGATGGGTAAATAAGGATGCAGATCTTATGGTCAGTGGGTAGTGTCAGATCAAATTTTCTATAAGTGAAGACTATATTGATGAAGTGCAGGTAGACATAGTACCACTTGATGTGTGTGGCGTAGTGTTTGGAATCTGCTACATGTATATGATGGATGAAATATTCATGAGGAGAGAAAACAAATACTTCTTGATAAGGGATGGGAATTCATTCATTGTTAGTGCACATGAAGGTAAATATAAGAACTCTCTATTAAGTGCTAACCAATCCAAGTACACATTTTGTATTATTTATTTTTATGAGAGAATCAACCATCAAATTAATTGGTAAAGGTAAAGGCATCCCTAGAGGGATGCAATAAAGAGAAAAACAATAAGTTGGAGAATATCTTCCAAGAAAATAGAGAAGTGTTATAGGATCTTGAAGTGTTACACTCTAAGAGTGAAGTAGAGAATAGGATATAGTTGTTTCCAAACTCCCCATTGCCAAACATTTGTTTGTGCAAATAGTCCATCTTAGAAGTAGATGAAATGAGAAAAAAATTGCAGTAGCTATTGGAGTATGGAGTAATTCGACCAATAACATCACCTTGTGGGTCACCTAATAGCATCATAGTACTTAGGAAGGATGGGATTTGGGGAATGTGTATTGACTATAGAGATATGAATAAGTTCAACCTCAAGATTCAATACCCTCCACCCATGATCAATGACTTTCTATATCAGTAGAAGCAGCGTATTACTTCACCAAGTTGGATCTAAAATCGGGATGCACTAGGTACAACTTAAACAAGGAGACACTTGTAACACTACCTTCAAGACAAGGTAAGGTCTATATGAATGGCTAGTAATTCCTTTTGTTTATGATATGCTCTAAGTACATTTGTGTTTTATATGAATGATTTATTGTGCAACTTTCTAGATTAATTTTTGATAATGTACTTAGATGATGTATTGATGAATAACTCTATTTAGGAAGAGTATATCTCACATCCCATGTAGGTGTTAGAGACTCTAAAATAACATCAATTATTGGAAAAACTTAATAAATGTGATTTTTCTCAGTAATCATTTGTGTAACTAGGGTATGTGATTGGTGGAGGTGAACTCGAGATTGATCCCACAAATATGGAGACCATCCTCAAGTGGCCAACTTGTACTAATTTCACCGAATTTAGGATATTTTTTTTGGTAGCACGCTATCTATGAAATTTTATAACATCTTTTTTAGTTGTGGTTGCACTGATCCTTCCCATAACATTGAGTGACAATAATTTCTAGTCATGGGAAAATCAATGGAAATATTTTGATAAGTTGAAACAAAATATCATTCAAGCATTATCTCTTGCGTTACCTAATTTGGATAATCCTTTCAAGGTGGAGACAAATGAAATTGGATATGGTATGGTAGTGGTCTTGATGCAAATAGGTAAGGTGGTACATTATCATGTTGAAATGTTTTATGAAAGAATCCTAAACTACCCTACATATGATAAGGAACTATATTCTTTGGTTAAAGATACTAAGAAGTGGAAGTACTATGTGATGAGTAAGAATACCATTATCCACATTAATAACTAGGAATTGTAGTATTTGATTTTGGGGATTGGGTGTAACTTGATATGAAACAAATAAACAGAACTACAGACAATCGAAGAAGAACAACTTTCAAAGATAGGTGGTGCCTAAAGATACAACTACAACACTTAAGCACGACATATTGTTATCAAAACATCAAAATGCATACTGAACAAACACACAATGTTCAACATTGGCATATAAAACTCACTTTCTTGTTGATAATGATCCACTGGGTCTAATATTTATAGATTCAATACCTAACCAACTTCCCTGGAATTGGAAATATCTTGTCCACATACACCCGTCAGTGGTTAGAGTTGAATATGTCAAATATATGTTGTTTAGTCGACTCGATAAGGATGATCAACCTGATCGTCCATGCATCCAACTCGTAGTTGATTGCTCGACAAGTCAATCCATTGATCAATTGTCTTCGATTGTTGGTTGACCATTCAATTGATAGGCTTGTTGAATACTCGATCAACTGATGCAAATGTTCGATCAATTGTCCAATCAAATGTTTCCACATGTTGGTCTACCACCCGACCAATTGATTCTAGGAGAAGTGTGATGAATCATTAGAACCTGAGGTTGCAACAACCCCCCATCAACACATGGCTCTATAGATTTAGGAGGTGAAATTAAGTCAGTATGACACCACCACATAATTGCAACTTCTTGAATCCCAAGCATTGTATGGAGCTTGATAAACCTAGTTTCAGATAAAAGATTCACAAAGATATTGTCTATATAATAATCTATTCTACAATAGACAAGAGAGGAAATTTTCTCTTAAACCAATTATCTCAGATAGTGAGCATGGAGCTAAATATGTTTCATATTACTGTGGGAAATAGGGTTGTTAGCAACTTGAATGGCACTCTAATTTTCATAGTAGAGTGTATTCAAGGTATGTACAAGAAATCCAAATTCACCCAAGATTTGGAGAATCAATACAACCTATGTACCTACATGAATAATTCCATGATATTATGCTTATGTAGTCGACAATGACACTACCTTCTATTTCTTGCACAACCAATCCAATGGTCTAGTGCTGAAGTGAAACGCATAGCCATAAGTGGACTTTTGATCATCATTGTTGTCGTCCTAGTAAGAGTCACTGGAGTTGACCGGTCAATTTGAACTTCGACAATACTTGATATCGAGATGACTAGTACCCTTAAGATGAGAAAAATCTATTTGACCTCTTTCCAGTGGCTTTCTCTGGGTTCTTGCATGAAATGAGAACAACACTAATAGAAAAGGAAATTTCAGGTCAATTGTGAGTAAGATAAATGATATTTCCAACTAGTTGTCAATAGAGGGTAGAATCAACTTTGGGAGTTTGACAATTTTTTGTCAGCTTTACTTTAGATTGAAAAAGAGTAGCATATGGATTACAATCAACCATATTAAAACATGTCAAAATATTCATTACATATGTAGATTGATAAATGAAAAAACCATCAGACAATGGTAATACTTGAAGACCCAAAAAATAATGCAGAATACCAAGATATTTCATGTCAAAGGAGTCAACGAGTTGTTTCTCCAATCTAAGAATGAAATTAGTGTTATTGTTAGTTATGAAAAGGTCATCAACGTATACAACAATAATCAAAGTGTTTCCATGAGTATGAAGTGCATATAAGTTGTGATCAGATTCATAACGTTTGAAACCAATTTGAAGAAAGAAATTGTTAATATTAGCATACCAAGCTCTGGGATCTTGCTTCAAACCATAAAGAGGCTTCTGAAGTCAATAAACTAGGTTAAAATCTATCACAAAACTAGGAGGATGTTCCATGAATATTTCTTCAGATAGTTCTCCATGAAGAAAATAAATCTTCACATCCATCTGATGGATATGCCATCCAAATAGAGCAGTAAGAGAAACAATTAGTCGAACAGAGTTCATATTCAAAATAGGGGAAAATGCATCAATGTAGTTAATGCCCTTTTGTTGATAAAATCCTTTCGTAACCAAGTGATATTTATTATGCTCAACAACACCTTTTGAGGTAAATTTGGTCTTACAAACCCATCAACACTTCACAAGTGTGATTCTTTAACAAATAATGTATTTGTGTATGCATATCCCTCTCCCATTCATGTTTTTCTTGGGCATCTAAGTAGGTAACAAAGTTAGAGGTTTCAAGCACATGATTCGTAAACGTAACGCTAGCATGTTTCTTCTGACTATGAGTTTGTTCACCTGAAGAAAGATCACTGGCATCAGGTCCATTAGATTCAATGGTCTTGATAGCCCATCTACGTAGATAAGAAAATTTTTAATTGTTTTTCATTGTATAAGGTCCATCGTAAGTCAAAATAGTTTCAGTTGAAGGATATGGTAGACCAGTCGAAATATAAATCAACTGACCAGTTGACTCGGAGGTCGAAGGTACAATCAAAACATGAACATAATCCAACTATTTAGTTGAAGGACTAAAAAATGGAATAGGAAAAACAAAGTCGGAAAAGAATTCAAAACAATTGCCCCGTAACAATCTAGAGGAGGCATTCAACAACTTGATTCTAGAAGAATTCTCATCAAACCATACATTTCTTCTAATAATGATCTATCATTTGACAGGGTAAAATAGTTGATAGGATTTAGACTCTTCATAGTATCCCATCATGATGAAAACATTACTCTTTGCATCCATTTTCTTTATTCAATCATCAGAAGTATAGTGATCCCAAGAAACACATCCAAACACAAGGAGGTGGCCAACTGATGGATTCCTTCCACACCATCATTTGAATGGAATCAAGGAAGGAACAACTCGAGTCATGATGCGATTGAGCAGATAGTTTTCACAATAGACAACTTCATCCCAAGAGTGAGGAGGAAGATCTCTGGCCTACAAAAGACATCTATCCATTTTGACTAATGTTTGATTCTTTCATTCTGCAACACCATTCTATTGAGGGGTATAAGGCATTGATTGCTTCCAATAAATACCAGATCAAACTATGTATTATTAAAAATTTCGATTCACATAATCACCACCATTTTATGATCTTGGACACTTGATGTATTAGCCACATTTTTTTTCAAAAAAGGCTCTAAATTATTTGAATTTTTCAAAGACGAGATTCTTGTTATTCAGAAATAAACCCTGGTGAAATGAGAGAAATCATCAATGAAAGTCAACATGTACCTTGCACCTTCTAAGGAAGGTAGATTGATGTAGTAGATATCACTGTAAACTATTTCTAAGAGGTTATGTGCTCACCACGCTTTTCCATTGTTCAAGGGTTCTTGATGATGCTTCCTAAGAACACATCCTTTATATACTCCATCAGGGGGAATTTTTTTAGGTAAAATAGTAACCATATTTTGAGTTTCCATCGACTGGAGAATTTGAAAATTTAAGTGTCCAAGTCACTCATTCCAAATTAGACTTCATTCATCAGTGTGAGAAAAAATATTAGTAGTTTTGGAAACAAGTCGATTCATGTCACAAAAGTTATGCAAATTGTCCTTTAGGTCGAGAAACCCTCTAGCGACAATCGACCGACCTTTCTTCAAATATTGAACAAAGAAATTATCTATCCAAAACTCCACAATATTACATGTATGTTTTAATTGAGAAACCAACAACAGATTGGAACTAGGTTTTATTACATGATAGATGTCTATAATTATCCCATGTCGACAAGAAACATCATTGTGACTAGCAATGTCGTGAGAGAATTCATCAACAACATAGATATTTCTCTCCACATTTTCATACAAGGATGTGAACAAGGAAGAATACTTATCCATATGATGATTTCACCTAGAGTTGAATACCCATTCATTCTATGCAGAATTAGTCAGCAAGGCTTGAGAAGTTTTGACTTGGAAGGTGAAAGTATCAGTGGATTGGTGAACAATGCACACATCTTCTTCAAGGCATTTGACCTTATCTTCTAGGTTGTCTCTCTTCTTGCAACAGACCTTCTAAACATGTCTTCTTATTTCGACTCTGATGGGGTGCATTTTTCTTCCCTTTAGGTTTCTAGTTGAGGCATCCAAGTCTTTGTATAGGGGTATGAAACTATCCTCTTTCCTTCTAATTCGGATTACCCTTTCCCTTGAGAAAGTGAGCTTTATTTTTACCACCAATATTTCCTTCATAAAGAAGTTTGTATTGATCGAATTGATCAGTAATCAAAAAGAAAGTTTCAAAGTTGTAGTCCTTACAATATTCCTTGTTTTCCAAGCACTCCTCGCCATGAAAGTAACCCTACCTTCAAAAGGCTCAGGAGGCAACTCAAGGAAGCAAGAGTTGAAATCGAAAATTTGAAGAAGGAAGATTTGGATTCCAAGATAAAGATAAAGGAGATGTTGGATATGTATGAGGACACAATTGATAAAGCAGATTTCATAATTTGAGAGAGCTTGAGAGAGATGCAGGGGAAATTTATCTATGTATTTGTAAGTATGAGGGTATATGTTGTGGGCATTTCTACCATTAGAGATTCATGCAAGTTGTGATACCAGACTGTTTTTCTCTTGTTTCCATTATTTCTTATCATCTTGCTTGAGTAATATTTACAGACTTTGAAGATCAAAAGTTGTCTTTGGTCAATGAAATCATGAGTTGTAAAGGATTTGTTGTAATTTCCTGTTAATCATTGATTATTGTTCAATCACTCTTTTATCTATCTTTCGGAAAAGATCTATGTTAAGTGGATATTCTTATTTTTTCTCACCTTATATTATTCTACCCATCCTTGCATAAGCATTTTGTCTGGTAGCCAGCCTGATTTCCTTTGATTTGCAGAATGTTATGCCTTCATGCCCAATAGAATGCATTTGTAAGCAGTTTGTTTCCCTCCCTTTTACTCTTCTCTTGTTGATCCACCAAGTATAACATGTTTTAATCATTTAAATCAAATGGGTATCGGGACTATCCTCTAATAGTCTGAGGGTGACTCTCAGTGATAACACCTCAGAAAATACTTTACACTAGGATTTCTATATGGAAAGAATTATTTTTTCCACGATCAACATCACCAACTTCATTCATGTCTAGTTTTTCAATGTTTTTCATCCACTTATGAGAGTGTCCTAGTTTCTCAACACTTGTTCTCTGAGATTCCATCCTTTCAAGATTATCTTTCTTCCATGTTTCATTTTCTCTTCTTTCCATATTATATGAAGCATTTCTCATTGAATGTCTCCTTCAATTGCAACAATCCTGGGATTTGTGGCCAAACCCACTGCAATTGTAACATCTCATTGTGTGGCAATGTGTAGCAATATGTCCCACAAGATTACATCTCCAACATCTTAGGATGTCATAGAATCTTCCAACACCTTTCCTTGCATAATGTCTACAATCCAAAGCTTTTTGACCATACTCATTACATGAGAAGCAGTGACCATGAAAAACATTTTCATACATGTGATTTTGTGTCAACCTTGAAGGTGTCTCTCTTCTTAATTTGCTTTGAGATGTAGGATTGGATTCTTGGTGTCTAACTTGTTATGATGTTGTAAAGGTTTACTTGCTCTATGTAGGTGCTTGACTTGTAGATTTACTTTAACCCTTTGAAAATGAAGGACCTACATCATGCTTCTTAGAAGTGTCAACTTTAGAGTGTCCATCTTTCTTGTTGTATCCAAGACCAGATTTATCATTCGGTGATCTTTGACTATTATGGATTTCTTCCAAGATTGTTGAGTTGTTCATGAACTTGTGTGACTTCTCAACTTTCCTTCTGAGATCAACTACTTTTGCTTCCAAATTATGGTAGGATTCTTATTTTTCATTTACCTAACTCTTCAACAGTTCCTCTATCCTTTTGGCTTCTTCAAGTTGGATCCTTAGATTGACATTGATTTCTCTTATTTCTTTAAGCTCTTCAAGAATTTTTCTAAGCTCATCATCTACCTTCTTATTTTCTCTTGACTAATTATTTCATTCTTTAGTCACTTCATATCTTCTTATTTTTCTTCTAATTGAGTCCTTTGCTTAGTTGTTTAACTTCCCTCTTGTTTCTTGAGCATTTGTTTTAGTGCCATGATATGCCTTTGGTAATTTTCAATGGATTCCTTAGTGATTATTTCAAGATCCTCAAAATCATATGGATTATATTATGCTTATTATAAAACATCTATAACTTTATCCGTAAGATTCAACAAATATTCTTCTTCATCTATAAGATAAATGTTAGTTGATTCTACACAAACTACTTCTAGATCTTCTTATTCATTTGCAGGAGAACATTCAACCTCATTTCATTTAGAATTATTGCAACCATAATATTTTGGAGAGTCTTTACCTTCATTGATGATTGAGTCTTGATATGCCTTCTCTAGCTTCAACCATAGGTCCTTGGAGGAGGTACATTTTCCTATGCTTTACTTAACAGTATCTGAAAGTTGGATCTTCAGATTAAAATTGATTTCTCTTGTTTTTTTAAGCTCTTCAAGGATTTTTATAAGTTCATCATATACCTTCTTATTATATTATGCTTGACTAACTATTTCATTCTTTAGTCACTTGATATCTTCTTCTTTTTCTTCTAATTGAGTCCTTTGCTTAGTTGTTTCACTTCCTTATTGTTTCTTCAGCATTTGTTTTAGTTCCATTATATGCCTATGGATCCTTAGATTGAAGGTGTCTCTCTTCTTGAGCATTTGTTTTAGTGCCATGATATGCCTTTGGATCCTTAGATTGACATTGATTTCTCTTGTTTATTTAAGTTATTAAAAGATTTTTCTAAGCTCATCATCTACCTTTTTTCTTTTCTTTTGCTTGACTAATTATTTCATTCTTTAGTCACTTGATCTCTTCTTCTTTTTCTTCTAATTGAGTCCTTTGCTTAGTTTTTTCACATCCTTCTTGTTTCTTGAGCATTTGTTTTAGTGCCATGATATGCCTTTGCTACTTTTATAGGGCTTCCTTAGTGATTATTTCAATATCCTCAAATGCATATGGATTATATTCTGCTTCTTCTAACACATATGTAACTTTATCCTTAAGCTTCAACAAATCTTCTTCTTCATCTATAAGATAATTGTTAGATGATTCTACACAAAATATAGCTTATATATCTTCTTCTTCATTTGCAAGAGAACATTCAACCTCATTGCATTTAGAATTATTGCAACCATAATATTTTGGAGAGTCTTTACCTTCATTGATGATTGATTCTTGATATGCCTTCTATAGATTTAGCCATAGGTCCTTGGCGGAGGTACATTTTCCTATGCTTTCTTTGACATAACTTGAAATTCCATTGAATATAGTCTTGAATGCCACTGCATTATTCTTCATCGCTGCAAATTTTGGTTGATTCTTTAAGGGAACTGATCTAGCAACAACTGTGTCCCAAACACCTACTCCTTTTGACTTCAAATACACTTTCATCTTTATTCTCCATGTTAAGTAATCTGCCTCATCAAAAAAAGGAACTTCTTCTCCATGTTCATCCATTTGTGTGTCCATGGATCTCCTTCAAGCTTGTAAGGATTATAGGGAAGGCTTTCTCTGATACCAATTGTTGGACATACCAACCACACTACGAGGAGGGGGTGAAACAGTGTAGGGATCCTTTTACACTTCTTTCAAAACTTAGTTAGAAACCACTTCAAATATTATTATTCATTCAAAATTAGCTACTTGCATGTAACAACACCATTCATCAATAATAGAGAACATTAAACCATCACCATAATGAACACAAAGAACACCATATATATGTGTAATATTTTGTATTATGTTGTTACATGAGACTACAATCTTCGGGGTTTATCAACACCAACTAAAAAAAGAACCAAATCCAAGAGAGAACCAACTTTGAATACAAGACCCAACTTGCAGATCTCATCACCAACTGAGATGTGAGAAATCCAACCCTCAAGTACAATACCCAGCTTATATACAGAAGACAATCTATCCAACCTATAGCAAAAACCTGTCACAATATGTACCAATCAACCTCTATTATCAACCATGTACACCAATCACTCACACAACCTATACCATCACAAGTGCATAAACTATGCACAACACAACATGTCACAACAACTTGTCACATCAACCTCTCTCCTCTATCAAATCAGATCTAATCACATGGATCTCATGAGCATGATCACAATAACAATAGACAACATGAAGACCATATGCCAGATACCAACAAAAAATTACCAATTATATCCCTCAACAAATATGTTATATGCACCAATAATGAACAACCAATACCATCTTAAGAGATAAACCCTAGATCACAAAACATACCTCCAACAAGATGTGCCATATATCTCATAAATAGACTCCAACCATGCATTAAATATTATGCCAATATAACCATCTATGAACCAATACTAAACTTCAATAGATCTGTCTTAGATCAACTCTACAACGAGCCCTAAAATTCCAAGAGGGAATCCAATAGATTTACAAGCCAAACCCTCAACCATATTCATAGATTCAACACTACACATATGAAAACCATACCTTTTTCTTCTTGTAGTTGTGGATCTATTACAGATCTGTTTCTGTAGCCATGATCTTGTTGCCACGATTTTGATGTTGCGATTTTGATATTGTGATTTTGTTGTTGTGATTTTGTTGTCGTGATTCTGTTGCCACGGTTCTGTTGTTGCAGTTATTTTGTCATGATTCTTCTGCTGCGACTTTTCTACCACGAATTTGTTGCCGAGAAATTGATCTATCAATAATACCTGCCCAAATAACCTTTCACAAATGGATATTCAATTATGTTCAAAAATCATATTCATAAGAGACCTTTTCTCTCTTATTTATACTCCCCAAGTAGCTTTCTCTAGGGGTTATATTCTAACCAACTTCCTTATTTTAGGGCTAACCCACTTTGTCCACTTACAACCACTTTATCCATAAATAGTAATCTCACCACTTCTAGTTGCAACCAATTTATTTTTAATTAGTTTCTTTTTGCAACAACTTAACCCATGATTAACTCATAGTTGCAACCACTTTGACAAGTAAATTTCTTCTAGGAGCTTCTAGAATAAATTGACTTCTTTGACCTTCTAGGGGCTTCTAGATAAATCATGAGGGTTCTCCAACTTCATTAAGCCATATATCCTCAACTGTGTGGAACTACATGACATACCACATATCACTAAAAATGGAACGACATGTACAATCCATCTAGAATAGTCTCGCCTGCAAATTCACTAATATTCATTACATTGTTCCTCAACCAAATGTGGGTTCCTTAACCACACTCTTAGGATTACTCAACCACTTAACCATTTGGAATTTACAAAGTGTCTTCATGTGAGGGATTTCACCATAAGGGGACCACCTTGAGAACTTTATCCAAGAGTGTCTTCCCATGATGTCTTGTGCCATAAGGGGACCACTTTGGAGTTCATCCATTTGATACTTCCTACATAGAAACATTCATGATCATTGACTAACTTGAACAAGACATCAATGATACAAATTCCTTTGATATCAACCTTGACATCAATGACAACACATTACTATGACACTACTTGACATTAACCCTTTGACATCAATGAAAACATAGTACAACACAATTTTCCTAGACAAAAAAAGGACTATAGAAAAGATAGATAATCACAATATTGTGAGAATTTACTGGTCTCGTTAAAGACCCTTTTTTCTATCTTATTATATTCCAAATATATTATTTTCTATTGAGGTTTTAAGGTAGTATAGGTTTTGGTTTCATTTTTTTCATGAAAAAATAAAGAGGCAGTTCATTCCACTACCATGGAAAGTTGGGGAAATCTTGTTGAGAGGAATCTCTAAAATTGACAAATTTGTAGTCCATCTTTATCAATATAATTTGAAATTCACGGAGGAAATCAAGGGTTTTGACCCAAACCACCTTTTTATTGATCATATGACATCAAATGGATTTAGTAATGCACTTACTAACACATTCATCTCTAGAGAAGAAGAAGGTGATACTCACAATCCTCCAACACAATTTGTTGAGAAAAGAACAGATGATATTGAAACCATTGTGAGTACAACAGACTGATACAAGCAGAAAGGAAAAATATCAAATAAAAAGTTTCTCAATCTCTCATTGTTTCATAGAAAAATTCCTACCCAAACAAAGTTTTCAGTTGACAACATCACAACAGAAAAAATATTCAACAAATAATTCAAGTGATTGAGGTGACAGAAACCCTCCGTGGGGAAAATTGGAAAAAACATACAAACTTCAAGTAAAAATAAAGAGGACCAATTCTTAGTAAGAAGTTGAACAACATGTACCTAAAATTGAAGCTTCTCTTGAAGATATGGACTTGGAAGTTGATATTGAGAATATCCAATTTTCCAATGATGACAAAAGATTGCAAGAAATTCAACAACTCACAGTCGATCTTGCCATTCAAGAAGAAGTATTTTCAAAGGAAGAATCCATTTTTGTACAAATGCTTTATTTTATAGGACTTCCAGAAAGTTGATTTTTGAAAGATCTAGTTCAAAAAAAAAAGGGCAAAATCTCGTGTTGAACTTGACCTCAGTAATTTGCCTCCATCTAGAATTTCCAGATTTCATAATACTACAGGAGATGCTCTGGATGTTTCGATAGATGATATGGAAGCTAAAAATACCAGACTTAAATAAAGAATCAATGAATTAGAATCTACTCTAATGCCACCTCTAATACTCTCTACTCCAGTTTCAGCAATCCAACCTAGAAATAGCTCCAATAAAACCCCAGAATCGAGTCTAAGGATAAAAGGGACATGGAGCCTACTTTCTACGACCAGACACTATGTTGAAAAAAATATTAAGAAAAGAATGTCCCTCATCTTAGAAACTTGGGATTTAGCGAATAACTTTGTCTCTCTTGGTTTCAAAATTCAAAATACCAGGGAATATTTACAAGTTGACTTAACAAATGATGAAGGATTTTATAAGGATGCACTCTCTATGTTTGTTATAAATATTTCATGGATGACCAAATACCAAAGAAAACAAGAAGATTTTCCCTCTCCAATTCATGCAAAGCAATTGAAGGAATGCTAAATAAAAAGGATCAATATATTAAGAGAATTATTAGTTGATTTAAATGCTTTAAGTATCAAAAAGACTAAAGCTTATCCTAAATTGACGAAACTAAACCTTTCCGGCACTACTATTGAATTTCAAGATCCAAAGCTAATTGTAAATTAAATTCTTCAAACAAGACAACAATTTGAAGAACATGTTGAAATATTGAAAGGACTATCATCATATATATTCAACAACATGATTGAGTATACAGAACAGGATATTGAAAGTTGTCTTGTTGAGTATGTAAATAGAAATGAAGACATTGAAATTACATTACAACAACTTTCAATTCATTATAAAGAAATTGAAGGTACATTATTTGATATAAAGTTAAGCCAGAAGTGATTGTTGCTTCTTTACGTGATTATATTGAAAAGTGGTCAAACTCGCCGTTAATCAAGATTATCGAGGAGAACCAAATAGAAGAAGTTGTTACTAGTGAAGAAATAGTCGCCAAAAAAAATATAAGAGTAACAATGACCCAAAAATAAGATATGAGATATTTCATTATAGTAAGTCCAAATTGATCACATTCCTTTCAAAATTCATCCAATTATATTTTTATCTATTTTAAGAAGAATGTAACCAAATTCTAATTGTTCCTTCTTATCTTCTTTTCAGGTCTTACTTTGTTCATGCCCTATTCACATTTCGTTCCCTCTTTTCTCTTCTTCTACTTTATATTTTAGGGTCTACAGGAGCCCCAATCCCAATCCATTTTGGACAAACTCTTTTATTTTCATAAGACTATCAAAGACCATATTGTTTTTAGAGAAAATCCAAGAGAACTATTTCAGGGTTAATTTTAATTGTATCTTTGAACTTTGAGCATTTGAGTAAAAGATATTTGAAGTTGACCTATCAAAATTCTATTTTGGATTTAATTGAAAGATTAGTTTAAAGTTATCTTATATCTAATCCATTTGTCTTCCTTTCTTTGAATGTGATAAAAAAAATATTCAATATTGTAATGGATGCTAGATTTTTTTATAATTTTATTATTTGTATATAATATTTCTCCAACAATATTTTATGAGTGGGTTCCTTGTCCTTTTCTCGGGAGATTTGATGCGTGTATATTCTTAATTTCATTAAAAAGGCGTTTATTTATTTATTTAAATAATAAAGATTCAGAGTTTGTTGTCTAGCATTCTCCCACATTTATATTGTTGTCCCAAATATCTTCAAAGATAAAAAAATTTAAAGAATTCAAAGAGGAGTACCACCTCTATGAAAACACGGGGTAATTCATATCCTTGTGAGATTGCTATTTCAATCTTAACCAATTCAAACATCAACAATATTGTAACATTTCAGTACAGTGATTAAGTAGTTGATGTGTATGGATTTAATATGGTGATTAAGATACCCCGAAGTATAACCATGGATCAGGTATAGGTTTGCTAAAATGAAACATTTCACAGATAGGAATAAGGAGAAGAACTCTTCGTGAAGGTGGGACGAACTTTATCTCCCTATACCCATTGATCCTGGAATTAATTTCTTCATTTTTCTTAAGGGGGTAGAAACCTTAAAGGAGATATGGTTTTGTTTATTAGTCCCTGGCAAAGGTGCAGAGGGACTATAGTGATCGATAATTCGTTGACTTCATATTAATTTTTCCTTTGACTATAAATTTTCACATCATCTGTATTGTTTGTACTATAGAAGTAAAAACATTATTTTTTATATAATAAAAAAAAACTTATGTGTCATCGTCTCACTAGAGAATATATTCGAGGTCTTATTGCCAACTTCGTTGTTCCCAATGTTGTAAATGTGTAGATATCCAAAATTTTGAGCATAGACGCTCATTTTTAATTTTTATTACATTATTACTTAAATGTTTACAAACCGAAAGTTCTGAGCATGGACGTTGTTTTTTATTAATGTATTTTTCCTATTATTATTAGTCCTTTTTATTTGTATTGAAATGTTTGCATACCGAAGGTTTACATCATTGACACTTTTTTTGAGGTGCTTGAATAGGTCTGACAGCTTAAATGTTTACATGGCGCGAGGTCCTGAAACAGGCCTAACAACTTAAATGTTTGCATATCGCGAGACCCTTAGATAACCTGGCAGCCTTAAATGTTTACCTAAATAGGCTTCTCAGGGTACATTTTTCCTTGAAATTTTCCATACAATGTTGCAGTGAATTTGGACAATATTGTTGTCCACCACCAGTTGAATAGGAATTGTATGTTTCATACTTCTTCTAGGCTTGGAATGCAATTTCGTCATCGTTGAAGCTACATACATTGTTTACCGGTTCGGTGGGTGCTTCTTCTTCACTAGTTCGTCGGTTGTTGCTTGTTGTTGTTTGGTTCAACTTTGTAAGGTTGGAGTCCTGCATTCGCAGTTGGATCTGTTTTTTTTTTTTTTTTACTTTGCAGGGTCCAGGTGTTGCACCCACAATTTGACCTGCACTTCTCATTCATCGTTTCAGAGTAAGTTTCCATGCCATAATTTCATTTTCTATTCCTTCTTTGTTGTTCAGTGTTTGCAGTTTGCAAGTAAGAATGTTTGCTTATTTCTACTGGCATGCTCGTCATATGATTCTGGTTCCTTCTATGCTTTGGCTGCAGTTTGGTAATCGTTGGAGATACATATGGTGTTTACTGGTTCGATGGTTGTTGCTTGTTCGTTGGTTCGTCGATTACTAGTTGTTGGCCCTAGGGCTACAGTTGGGCCTGTTCATGATTTCTCAATGGTTTGTTGCTTGCTGTTTTATTTTGTTTACTTCGTCTTTGTAGGGTTGGGGTCTTGTGCTAGTAGTTAGAGTTGTTTTTTTTCTTCTTCTTTTTTTGGGGGCGCTTTGCGGTGTTCATATCTTGCACCTGTGAGTGGACCTACGATTGTGTTGTTTTTCGTGTCTGACGAAGTCGAGATCTAGTGTCTGTTCCGTGCATGTCTGTTCTGCTATAAACTTTTGTTGGTACTTCAGTGTTGACATGATAGAAAATAGTGGCATAAGAAATAATTGGACAACTACATGTGCAATTTCAATATCCGTTGTTTTTTTGTTAAAATAAAACATGTGAAAAACACACTTATTAACCATATATGGTGGAATGTGCCTATATCACAATACAACTTCTTTATCCTCTACACAGACTGGTGTGACCACGATACAATTTTTCTTGTACTTGATATATGATATGTACACCAAAGATACTACAAAATTATATTTCCATGTCTGGAAGCATATCTGGATGCTTTGCCACAGAAAACCAAAATCATTTAGCTATGGCCATGCAATTTCTTAATATTTTGTGGCTTGTAATATATTTTGGGTAGGGAAAAACTTTATATATTTACAACCATGGATGGAGAAAAGCAAAGGTTCATGTTTTTGACTATCTTTTATTCTATTCGTTGATTCTCATTTATTGTATGTATATATTACTTGGTCTCCACTGCATACCAGCTTCCATTCATGTTCATTGTATTTTGTGTGTTCCCACATTCAAACAAACAGAATAGATGGAGAAAACGACAGAGTCTTAACTACAGCGGTGGAAAAGGAGATACAAAGGTACATGCTTGTACTGTTATTTCATATTCCGTTGTTTTGTATTTCATTTATTGTTTGTATATGTGTTCACCTAGTTTATTGTATGTAGATATTGTGTACCTTCCTACATAACAACTTATCTTCATTACATGTCTTCCTGCATACTAACTTCCTTCATGTCCATTGTATTTTTCCTGCATTACTCCATTTAAACAAACAGAGTGGCCAGAGAGGATGATGGACTCTTTGGCATGAATGTAGATGAGCAGTTATAGAGGTGCATACATGTACTCTTATTTCATATTCCAGTGTTTAGTATTTCATTTATTGTTTGTGTATTTGTTCTACTTGTTCTACTGCTTTGCACCTTTTTTGATGTATGTATATACTATGTATCTTTCTGCTTATTCTCATGTGAATCGTATTCTCTTTGCTGCTACATTGAAATAAGTAGAACTTTATTACTTTATTTTACATGTCTTTCTTCATACTAACTTGCCTTCATGTCCACTGTATATTCTATGTTGCTACCTTGGAAGAAACATATTGGTTGGACAAGAAGATGAATTCTTATATGCAACAACAGAGGGGTCTATGGTACAATCTTCAAAAAGGTATACCAACTATGCTAGTAAATTAAACATACAAAATAGGTGGGGGCATATAATATTGGACTAGAAAACGATGATTTGGAAACAATGGGCCTCTATGACCTCCCCATTTCTAATTTTTCCATTTTCTATTATCTATTTTTCTTTCTGATTTCTCTGCTTAGTCGTCTTTCCAAAAATGCCTTGGTGCGCGGGTTGGTGGACTCACAGGTTCACATTTATGGTTATGCTTCAAACTTATTCCGTACTTACCCACTTTGTCGATTGTGGGTGTCGGGCTGGCGGGTTCAAGATTGTGTCTCTGGCTTCATAGGTTCCACGATATACAAATTGGTTGTCGTGCCCCGCCATCATGCCCTATTTACTGTTACACATTTTTTTAGTCAAAAACTCTAAGGCATACAATTTGACCCTCGGGTCCTCATGTTACCTGAGTATCCCTTGACACCCTATTTCATATTCCATATCCTTCGACATTAAGAACAATTATGGACAATATACAATGCATATGCTTGTTTAGTCCTTCTAATGTTCATCTACACATGCTTTCATTAGAAAAAGTTGGACTAGTGACATTGCCATGAGCAATCAATCATTCCAGACATCAACAAACTGACAAGGACAAAGGTAAAGATGCATACATTATGTTCCTTGTATGTTTACCAAACAAATATCCTCAACTATTTATTCATATATGGCATGGTGAATATGTTGATGTCATCTACAACACATACTTTGTAGTTCATAAGAAGTATCAACAAGTGCAAGCGAGACATCGAACATAACACAGGTTCCACATACCAAGAGGTCTTGTTGAAAAACTCTGGCTCCATAGTTCATCCAAGTTGTGCGTCTAATTCTACATTTATGCCAGGAAAAAAAAGAAAACAAAAAAATAATGCACACTACCATTCACATTACTTTTCCTGTTCAAAAATTGTCACCAGATCTAAACTTGTAACACCCAAAATACTATCAATAGAGGGCTTCAACAACTTTCAAATTGGACAAGTGTTCATTGGGGACATAATGGTCATCTATAACACCTACTTGGACAAGGCAAACAAAACTAGATCCATTATGTGTGTTGACATGACAGACAAGGAGGCCCTGATGACAGTCACACTGACTATTCCTAGACAACTTGTCTAGAAACATGTAGAAAAGATATTGCCAGGTAATGGGATATCCATTTCAAATTTTAATATATTGCCCAAAACAGTATATGACCATGGTGATTGTGATTGGATTATATTGCTCAACGAAACAAGTATTGTGGAAAAAATTCTCACTATTTGTTCAAAATATTGTTTCTTCCCTGACACAACTATCAACCAACTTGCACAGAGAAACAACATTTACCCAATTGGAACCATTGGCACAGTTGTCACACTCGCAAGAAAACTTGGCTCGCAACACATTCTCTATATAAAATATGGAGAGTTATATAGCGACAAGGCAATGGTACCATTCTCCATATCCAGTTTTGTCCTTTACTTTTGCATGTCCATGTATCTCGGTTAAGTTACACAAATATTGCATTGTTCCATGTTGCAACTGCAATTGTTCGATACCTATTCAAATTTGTTTTCATCAATGGAACAACAATTGCATAAAGGGAAATTTCCACTTATGCTCATCAAAAATATTGTTAAGACCTAATGTTGGCTCATTACCCCTTAATTGGGGCATATTAGATTAGTAATGCTATTTTATTTATGTCAGCTTTAGGCCATTAGTTGTAATTTAGATTAGTAATGCTATTTTAATTATGTCGGCCTTAGGCCATTATTTGTAATTATACCTCCTAGTCTCCTATATATACCAAGGAGACATTTTCATTTTGAATCATCTTGTACTTGAACATTTAAGTGGGGTAAAAGGAGGTTGCCCCCTCGAAGAGG